>VURO01007802.1:3033-28112 GCA_015108175.1 Pelvicachromis taeniatus
ACAAATGTTCCGCACCAGACTAAAAGCCGCAGGTGCGCTAGCGGGCTAGTAGCGCTAGCGGGCTAGTAGCGCTAGTGGGCGGGCTAGTTGCCAGTAGCGGCGGTGCACGGCCCGCCTTGCTGGGGGAGAGGAGGGCAATGGAGCAACTGCTCCACCAGCCTCGGAAGAGCCCCGCAAAGTGGGCCGCACACCGCCACCCGACCGACCCAGCCCTTAGAGCCAATCCTTATCCTGAAGTTATGGATCTGACTTGCCGACTTCCCTTAGCTGCCTTGTTCTAACATGCCAGAGGCTGTTCACCTTGGAGACCTGCCGCAGATATGGGTTCAGGGCCAGCGAGAGCCAGCTTGCTAATCTAGTCTCTTTTTCGCACTAATTCGTACGGCACTACTTTGGCTGGCGTGTCCAACAACAAAGCTTGTGCAAAAAGTAGCGGCTTATAGTCCGGAAATTACGGTATGTATGTATGTATGTATGTGTATACATGCACGTATACGTATACATCTATAGTGGTTATGTGCATACAATTCCCCCCCCTCCAAATCAATCTGAAAAAGTCAATTTGCTCGTACTTCTGAAAGTGAAGTTGCTGTTAGCTAGTCTAACTCCTCTACTTCTGTGTTTCCCTGCAGTAAGGATGGTCATGATGCTGGTTTGGCAATCAAATGCATTCTGACTTTAGTTCTTGTTACTGAAAGCTAATCATTATAATGAATATAATTTTGGATCCCCATAACCCCAGTGAAAAGCATTACTAGCAACACAGCCAATAATGTAATTTCATCCAGCTAGGTTTTTTCATGGTGAGTATTTTATGCAGTTAATAACTAAGCTACCACTTAGATTTTGGAAAATGTGCTGTTCCTTATCACAATTTACAGTTAATTAGCACTTTTTCTGCAACTTGTGAATTAATTTTCCTCCAAAAGGAGCACATTAGTAGCAATTCAGGCCACTAGCAATCAACAGAACAATAAATGAGGCAGACAGTTCAGTTTTAAATATCCCATTTGTATAAATGAAGATTGATGACAATTCAATCATTTGCAGTCTTACTAATGAACAAATGATGCATGTGCATTTCTCTTCTCAGCTTTAAATGAGATGTGACATCACATGACCACTTCCCTTCATGCTGATGCTCTTAATGGCCTTCAGCTTGTCAATTATTCAGTGCTGGGCCCTCTTTCCCCAAGGTGGTGTTCTGTATCACCAAAAGCCGATATGAGAATCGGATAGAGACATCTCGATCACAAATAGGTTGGAGAGTTGGGGAGGATGGATTAGACAGCTCAGTGCTCTGAAATAAGTAATGGAACGGGTCTCTTAGCCAGGCAGGGCCTCCACTAAATCAACGCTAGGTAATTGATGTTAATGCTAAGACAAGGTCCCACTCTGGGGTGTAGATAGAGACCAAATGCTGTAGGGTGGTGGAGGATGGGATTGTTGGTGGTTGGAGTGGGAAAGAGGCTTTTGCTGCCAGGTGTCATGGGGGTTGACTTTAATGCACTCTGGGCAAAGTACTTGAGAGGAGGGCCAAAATGTTTGTGATGGTAAAAGGCAGTTGTGCTGCCCTGAAGGCTACTTGTGGCTGGCCGCATCTTCCATCAAATTGTATCAGAACCCATTTATGGGAGAGGTACAACTGTGAATCAAAGCCTCTTACAGCACACATGTACACTGTGCACGAAATAAAAACTGCTCGTGGATGCACGTTAGGGCTGGGCAATTTATGTCACAGTCGATAGCCCCATCACACTGCTGAGTTTTGTTTCATTGTTGTTGTTTTTTCTCGTGTGTGTCATTTTTATGGTTACCTAGTGAAACACATTATGTTTGACTGGTTGGTGTCCAGTGTTGAAAGGTGTAACTGAACCAAAGGTTATTTTTGGCCAGGGTTGTGTTTGTTGATTTTAACACATGGCAAGAATAATATTACGTGGTCCCAAGTGGGATTTATAGTCCCGCAAATGTGTCTTTTTGTGTACACTTTTCGTCACGCATATTGGGGGGGGGGGCTTTTCACCCTCACAAGGCACACTGTATGTAACTGCCAAAGGTTAAATGGTTGACAAGTGGTCAGGAATAGCGCAGGGAGCGATAGAGTTCACCAGGAACCGGAAAACTGCAAAAACACACCAACAGAAACAGAGTATCTTTTGATTAAATCAATTGAAGTAAGTTTTGTAGATTACTTCTACATCTGATTCTGTTTGCTCCAACGAAGAGAACAAAGCAGTTTCTCCATATCATCATCATCAGGGCTCCATTCATTAATATTAGATGTCGAATCAATTTGTGAAGGGCTGATGTGTGTTCCAAATGGCTGCAGATCAGGATCAGGAAACCCCAAAGAGCTCTTACCACACGCTTACCTGGTGCATCTGTTCTGGCCTCGTTTTTCTTTCTATTCAGGTTTTGTAGCTTCCTCTACTTGTAAAAAGAACAGGGTTAAGCAAGCGACGCTTAACTCAGACATAACCACTGAGGAGAATTTTCCCACTGTCTGGACACAACTGAAAGTTGTTTGAGAGACACAGGTACTTTGAATGACTAAATCTCAAAGGCAGAGGTTCTCAGAAAGGCCAGAGCTGTACCCGAAGGTCTGAAGGACTCTCCGGAGTCTCTGCTGTATCGAAGCTTGCGTCACAGCACGCAAGAAAGCACCGAACCTTACGGTTTTCCTGCTTGGGGAAATCCATCACAGTTTATTCAGTTTACAGTCTGATGTGTGTATTTTTAAAGATTAAACCCAAATCCAAAGGTTTAACTGTATCAATCTTTTTAAAAAGTTAAAAATTAGGCTTCAGTGCTTTAATAAAATCTATTTTAATTTCAGAAATGGAAAAAGAATGCTGCCTAATTTATTTAAAAATTATTAAAAGTAATTTATTATTTGATAATTGGATTTGAAAAACCCCCACTATGAATCAATATCTCAAAATGAATTATTAATGCATTAATAAATACTTCAAATTGAAAATTAAATTAAAAAAAAAACAAACCCCAAAATAAATTAAAACACTAAAATACTAAAACTCAATAAAAACCTCATTTCAAAACACATTTTCAAGTTCCAATTAATTAATTTCAGAATCTTTATTAAAAATACAAAACAAGTAAATAAATTGCTATTACGTTCCAATAGTACAAGCTAGCTACCAGTTTTTGTACAAACGTGGGGCCCATTGAAAGATTGGTGGTTCGATTCCTGGCTGCTCAAGTACGCATGCCAAACATCCATGGACAAGCTGCTGTCCGGTGCATCCGTCGATGTATGGATGTGTAGGAAAAAACAGCATGAATGAGGCACTTTGTGCTTTTCTACTCTGAGCATTCAAAGTAAAAACCAGTCCATTTACTATTTAGAGACCATACCTTTGCTTTCCCCCAGTGAGCACCAATAAATAATACAGAGTGGTGGAGAAAAACTTGCTGGTGCGTTTTGTAATACAGTGTTATTAAAAAGGCAATCTTAGCTTTATTTGTTCATCTTAAATGAACTTTTCAATTGGCTGGTAGACTTTAACAATATCAATATTAGCCGACTTGTTCCCACATCATTAAATGGTGTCACAGCAGCTGCAGGAGAAACATGGACCTATTCAAATAACACATTAATATAATGGAACACACAAACCTAATTACACGGATATCCCTGCATCTTAATGACAGGGCAGTGATACCGACACAGATATAAAATTATACTAGGCACTTTTTTTTCCTCCAGCTTTACTTCCTGACTTTATTTTAACTTTACTAACATAGTACTTTTACAGCCTTACTGACCAAAGCACTTAAAAGCACACACATTAGAGCTTCACACCCACACACTGGCCCCAGGTCAGTTTCCTGCTTATTAATGTTGACTCCTCAGTAAAGCAAATGGTGAATGTGGGGGTATTTATATAGAGCTCTTCTAACCTTAGAGTAATAATCAATTTACCCATTCAGATGCACATATATACAGTGCTTTATTCTATGACACAGACACAAACACGCATAGCCCAAAGATCATAACCTGCCAGAAACCGCTGATGCAGGGTCACTCTGGCATGTAAATCACCTGCCTTCCAATTACTGGGTGACCTGCTCAATCCACTGAGCCACAGCAGCCCTTCAGACAATGACTTAGTTTAAACACGTGTCAGGACATATCAGATCTTTATATAAAATAAAAAAATGCTCTAAAGCCACTGGTCGAGGGCAGAGGAAAAATTCTTCTATGAAGCTAAATTATTTATCATCCTGAGGTTAGCTGCTGTCATGATTTAACTTAATCAGCTGGCTAAATCGTGTCCTCCAACAGAAACAACCTTTAGTGTGAAATAAGCGTATACACAAAAAAAATATAAGATGTAATGTTTTATGCGTATTTAGAAAATTAAATTTTAGAATGAATTCACAAATGGGTTTACCGTATATCTTCTAATAGTGGCTGTCTCTTATTGACGCCCGTTTCTAATAAACGCCAGTTTGAAAACATGTCACAACAAATAGACGCCGGGCGACCTTCGACCCGGAAGTCCCTCCGCGCTGTCGTCGGTCCTCCCGCGTCTCACCACTCGGGTAGCTGTTTCCAATCAGCCATCATCTACGACCAGCAGCATTCAAGCTGGATGTGCAGCGACCGTCGAAGTGGGATTATTACACTGAACTGGAACAGTCAGCTAGCGAACGTGCCAACTGTGATTTTTCTGGTCTTTTACTTCCTCTCGATGAGAGTCGGGCGGAGCACCACTCGTGCACTGGGCTACCACAGACAAGGGGACACTCGGGAGCAAAGGAGGAGCACAATTGGGAACTGCATTATTTGTGAACTGTTGGAATACGTTTTGGAACACTGTAAGTAAACGCACTCTTTTTTCACCTCAGTCTAAAAACCGCACCTGGGTCCTCTTTCCCTCTCACTTCCGTGACAATTCCGTCTGAGAGAAGAATAAGAGCTGGTCTCCAACAACCGCCGGTCTCTTTTAAACACCGGGCCGGCCGAATAATTTTTTGAATAAACACCAATGCTACTATTCAAAGATATATGGTATTTAGAAATGAGCTGTAGGCCTGATCCACCTCTATCCAATTCAAAACTGGCCATAACTGAACTTAATTACTGACGTCTCCTATACACGTTCACCTTTTCTTAAAATTTTCTCAAATTTAATATTATTTATTGCCTTTAGGGTGACTTAATTGTTGTGCTGTAAAACCTAAAAGAAAGAAAACAGCCAGTTAGAAATTTCCACATGGCAGGAAAGAACTTGCAGCTTACGACAGAGGAAGGTAAATGTCTTCATAGAAGATTACAGTAAAGACAGGGGAAAATGCTCAATAGATGCAAAGCATTTTAAATAGAAACCAGGAGTGTTTTCACTGGGCGATAATAACAAAATGTGGCTTAAATATCTCCAGAGGATAGAGAGTGTTTTCTACCATGTGGCAGGAAGACAGTGGTAGCAAAAGGGGGGTTGGGGGTAATATGAAGCAGGCAGAGAAAAGCGTTTCCTAAAAACTTCCAGAGGCCAACCTCCCATAGCAGAGGATTCAAAACAACTCTGCCACCAGGCAGGGCCATTAGGCAAACCTGCTCACAGTGCAGCAATGCAGACGTAATCTTGCATTTTTCAGGGCACTAATGATGAGTCTGACTGTGCGCAGCTGCAGGATGTTTCATTTCAGAGTGAAACTGTGGAAGCTTTGTAAAAAAAATAATAAAAAAAAACAACAAAAAAAAAACAGGGAGGATATGTTTCAAGGCCAGGGCTCTGTTTTTTAACTCAGATTATATAGAACATGACATTTTCACTTGACACATTGCTTACCAACAAATCATTTTACCTAAAGGTTAGTAGTCAATCCATTCTCTCCCTCAAGGCTAAGCAGTTGAAAGCCTAGTCGACATGGGCACTCCCAAGTGCATTTCTATTGCAGTGGGAATGTGATATATGACCAGCCTGGCTCACCAAGTGGAGCTTGTGGGCCAGGCACGATTTACAACTTCTTGAATCACCAAACATTTATTTATCGGGCAGAGCTTTAGAAATGCAGCTGTAGAAAGAAAGAGAGTAAAAGTGAAGGTTGTGTGGAAACTGTAGCTACATACATGGATAAAGGCAGAAACAGCTTTCAGAAACTACATTCCAGTGAGGTTAAACATCCCAAAATGTCAAGGATCCTCAGAGCAGTGAGCTGGAAATGAATCACAACATAACACAGATTGATGATGATTCAGTGTGCACTGTGCTAGTAACAGCTACAGAGCACTGGAAGCAGCTCAGCTACCCCAAAAATCTTCAACATAAGACAAGAGCCCAATAACACCCATTTTACACATTAGTGCACTCAATCCTAACACAACAGACCGACAAGTGAAAAAGGAGGAGTTTCAGTTTGAGGAGAAGATTTTTCCCGAAAAGGCGTCTCATAGAGCTGTGCTGTAATGAAAGAGCTCACCCTGCATGTTAGCAACACAGTCGCCTCCAGACACAAACAAAAGGGATCAAAGACACTGACATCAGCCAATGTATGTCACTCTGACATTTTACTTTAGTTACTCTAGTTTGTTGTAAATGCAGTCAAAGTTGAGCTACAACTGATCAAATTTGCCACTGAAACATTCATTGTTTTTCTTCCAGAAATCTACAGTTTATGAAATTTATGAAAAAAACAAAACAAAAACAAAAAACAACAACCTGAGATTAAAAGGAAACAAGTGTGGGTCTAGATAATGTCAAAGTAAAAGCACAGAACACAGGGCTGGGAATCGTTTGGAGTTTGGGAAAGGAAAATTGTGGGAGTGCCATCAGCATTACTTACTTGGAGAGGGACACTCCTCCAGCTTTCCCTATGAGCTCCTCGTGGTGGAGAACGGCATCATTCCAGGGAATGTCAAGGAATTTCAGCAGTGTCCTCATCCATTTTTCAGGATGCAGCACCAATTGTTCATAGTGCACAGGCAGGCATTTGTCTGCAGCATCCAGGCACTGAGTGTACATCGTCTCTATGGCACGGTTCCACTTGGTCAGGCAGTCCCTGTAGCTCCCCAAGTCAAAACCGGCAATGGTCACCTTTCGCGAGATCATGGAGTGGACCGAAGCCCGACCGTCTCTAATCATGAGCACAAACTTGGCACGGGGAAATATTTTGGCCAGGTAGGAAAGAGATTTCAGTGCAAATGGGTCCTTGTTGCACAGAAAGTTGGCGGGCTCACCATGTTTGACGATTATTTCCAGCAGGAAGGCCTGCATGGCGGCGTCCAGCACCTCATCAGTCACACCAGCCTCATCCAGGCGCATCTTTTCCCGACCTGAGCGGCTCCACATCTGTTTCATGGCCAGGATACGTGGGATGACGCGGGTTTCTTCACCACAGCGCACCTCAGGGTGGGCGTCCAGCATAGCTCGCATTAGTGTGGTCCCACTACGGGGTACGCCACCAATGAAAATGAGAGGCATGTCTTTGCTGTAAATGAAGGGCGTACTAAGGTTCTGGCCTGTCCGTAAGGTGGTCCGCATGCTGCCTCCCAGCCCAGACAGAGGCAGGATTCCTCCTGGTTGGCTGTACCCCTCGATGCGATGGTGACACTCCATTGCATGGCGGCCTAAGTAGAAAACTGTGACCGAGCTGATGACCAGACAGGCCACCAGCAAGTTTTGTTTCAGCTTGCCAATCATGCTGGGGCCACAGAAGGGAGAGGACAAGATAACCACAGGGGCAATTTCTGGGTATGGGGAAAAAGGAAGTAAAGGGCCAGTAAGGTTCCCACCCTTTATGTTTGTTTACTGGGAACCGGGCATGGATCGAGCTCCCTGGTGCACAGCAGGCGTCTGGTCTCCAGCTCCATGAGGCCTGCATGGTGGAGAGAAGAGAGAAAAGAAAACAGAACACGGTGAGATCTGATTGCACCACAGGAGACACTGATCAGAGTTAACGACAGAACTTAAAAGAATCATTAGTATCCGGATGCCAGTGGTACCCCTCAGTCTCCTAGCAGATACCTACGGTATCAATTTCTAAGTCCAAGCTGACTTTTACAAGATTCTCAGAAAACTTGACCTCTGCCGTCGAGGTCGCTGAGATTATACTCGTCCGAGATTTTTAGCAGATACGCTTACGTAGCTTCGTTCTTGAGTTATCACATTTACAGATTTGGGGGTCCATGTCCCGACGACCAGCAGGGTGATAAAAACTAAATGAGCTCTGCCTCTTTTTTGCAACATCTAGTGGACTTTGAGTGTTGCAATTCAAAGCCTGTTGAAAGAAATAAGTAGTTGCTAATAACAGACTAAGAAGACAGAACAACAAATTTGCCCGCTATATTTTTCCTCTTGCTAGACATCATCCCAGCTTTGAATTTCTGGTGGCACATATTTCATCTGTGACATTTATCCATCAACCTCTAATTATGATATGGGCAACCACTCATGCTAATTCTGAAGAGGACAATGTGTGCGTGCATTCAGTGAACACACACATCCTGCTCACACACACTGCAGTGGGCAGGCTGACAGTTTTTTGGCGGTTTGTTGACAAGTAAAAGCTGCAGGCTGAGTACAGCATATTTGCTGCAGAGTTTTCTCTGTGCTGGCAGAGCAGCCACAGTCGCCTTTCTCAGCAAATGAGTGTAGTGGAAGAGGAAGATGTTAGGGTTAAGGCAATCCACAGCAGGCAAGGGCAAAGTGAAACCTCACTTTCAAACCACATATTCAGTCTTGTTAGTGTTTCTGAAATTAGCAATGTTAACATTAGTGGTAGATAGTCTAAATAAAATGATCTTCTGTCTTTAAAGCTATTTGCAGCTAAGGTATCTGGACTTTTGCCCTTAGGAACCTTTTGTCTGGAAACATCAACGTCAAACCCATACAGGAGCTTTTGAGCACTTAGGCCTCAACTACACTCTGCTGCTGACACAGGGAGAGATGGCGAGAGAATAGCACGACTGAGTAGTCATTCCTGTTATGGCTCTTTGAAGTCTACTTGAGGTTCACTGCTTGGTGCACTGTAGAGCTGCAATGATTCATCGGTGAACTAACATTGTGTTTAATCCATGTAACCGTGAGTGTTACAGAAGAAACATATTTAAGAGCATGTGAATAAAAACTACAACAACAGTCTCTCCACAAATAGACTGATAACAGCAGCAAAGATGAGGCGATCATAGTTTAGCATTGAATGTGTAATGTCCAAAAAACCTGCATGCATTACTGTAATGACCATCAAAACCTTTATTTAACTCCTGGGAAAGGTCATGAAAGTCCTTCATGAAACATGCAAACTCATTGGAACTTTTTGCCATTTGTTTTACACAGCAGCAAATCCATACATACGGATAAACTGTTAACCGAGTCTGCTACAAAGTTTAAAGGAGGCAGCTTGCTGAAGGCTGACAGCAGATATCTTATTTTATATGCCAGTGGCGCCTGCAATGAGCAGGCGTGAATCTAAAGGGAGGAATGGAGTGTTATTTCAAGGATTAAGTAGATTATTTTGCAGATTTACACTAATATAAAATATATTAAGCTGCAGTAACATATAACAAGTATATTAAAAGCTTGTTCTTTTTTGTTGGCCAATAAAAGCACATGCCAGTAAACCTCTGAGCCACTGACCTGAGCCTGTTAGGCTAGATTTTATTTTTTGGTCAATGCTCTTGCCCCTAGCCTCATACCTGTAATAACGATTTAGTCTGTTTCCATAGATTCCACATCATATGAGCATGATGGTTAACAGCCAATGACAGCATCAGTCTACAGCAGTGGAACAGCGGGGACTGTGACATCAGAATAAGACAGGCTGCTATTCGTCACAGCAGGGCACTGAACCCAATGCAGCCATCTCCACATTTGCATCATCATCAGTGAAATTTGGATGCATCATCGTCTGGAACACAAGACCATCAACTGATGCAAAACACCATCATCTTCTTCGCTCTATTTCATTAGTGGTTTTGTTCCTACTCAAATACAACTGCAGACTGGGATAAGGCTGTGCCACATGGTGAAATTTATTGGATGACCTTATTAAACTATCTATTGTTTCCCCGTTTATTATGTGCCATTACAAAATACACCATTTATTGCAATATCATTTAATTGCTTTACATGACGGTTTCCAATAGTCACCATGGCAACACAGAATGACCAGCCAAAAGAAATCGAGGAGCTTTTTTCTAAAGGTGAGAGCAGAAAACAGTCAAATTTGTGCTGAAGCGATCGATTAATTGGATAACAAATACTTTTGTCTTATTAATGAGCAATAATAAATATTCAAAATAGATAAAACACAGTCCTTTCAGAATTAACTGCTCATTGGTTTCCATTTTACAAATCGCAATGTTTTTTTGTTTCATCCATCATCTACGGAAGAGGAGGGCCAAGAGAAGAACAGGGCGACTGGAAAAAGAAAAGAGAAGGGACGTCGTCTTTTTTCCTCCCTCGGTTTTACTGCGCCCATGTACATTTTTAATAGGCTTGTGAAAAACACCTTAAATTGTTCATATTTTAAAATATTAATGCAGTTTAATTAACAAAGTTTGATATTATTTCACTTTCAGTCTGAAAAATGTTATGAAAACCTTAAAATAAATATTGTCCATGCCCTCCTTTGGACTCACACTTCCATGTCATAGTTATTCTGAATATTTTAACATATTCTGCCTAAACACTCAGCGTAGAGGCGGAAGAGGCGTAGAGGCAGAGCATAGAGGCGTAGATGCTGATGCCGGCACGTTAAACTGCTGCTGTTCTGTTATCAATGTTTCTGGCTTAATATTGTCAAACTTTTTATTCACATGCTGCTCTGAAATACATTTGTTTTACAGGTCAAACGTTAGAATAGGGTTTTCCCCACAGCAGGCCAATAGACTCACAGAGATCATTTTGTGCATTGGTCAAAACACAACGCCCAGCCAAAAACACTTCACACACGTTGAGCAGTCTCACTTATATCAAGAGCGTCGGGCCAAAGTATTGGAGGGTATCGTCACGCTGCAACAACAGATACGCGAATGACCTGAGCAAACGCATCCCTGTATGAGCTTAACGGTGCAGTTCATCTGAGACTGGAGACACTGCAGTCAAACTATTTTTTCGGTCCGCTGCTCTCCGGGGCTGCAGTCACAGTGACATAACGGCATAGTAGTCTGATAAAATCCTCATTGAAACAAGGTGATGTTGAGCCTCTCTCTGATTTCCCACTGCGTTCACATGTAAAATCTTTACTCAAGTTTGAACCCACACTAAAGCTGACTGCTTGTGGTCAACACTTCCTTAGAGTATTACGACAGTTAACCAATATTGCTTCATTTTCAAACTGCCGACTGTCTGAGAGTTTAAATCAGAGAGGAAAATGACATTGATAACTAATGGACAAAATAAATACTAGTATGTTTTTTTTTAACATCAGCGCAATCCAGTTCTAGTAGCTAGCACACACCCAAAAAATAAATAAATACATAAAAATGTTTTAAAATATATCAAATCTATCATGAGCTTGTAAAGGGCCAGTTCACCAGATTACAGATGTTAAAAACCCCTACCATGTTTCATTGTGTGCAAGTGATCGGGACTCTACTGGACTTTACTAATTGTTAAAAATACGTAAATGCAAACGTGAAAATAAGAATGTGGGCTCACTGTAAACCAGCTGCTTTTAGTGACACAGTCAGTGGCCACCATTTTCAAACTCTTCTACTGAAGAGAACAACAACACTACTACTTTAAGCACAGTGAAAAATGACCACAGAGATACAAGTTGGGCTATAAGTCAGGCCGAGCAGGTACCAGTGGAAAAGGGCTGTAAGTCAGCTCAGTCGGTGCTACATCTGTCAGGTTTGTACAACACTGTGAAAACAACATATAGGTTCATATATTGTACAGCAGGTCACTCCATCTCACTGTCTGTTGCTCAGTGATTCGGTGTTAAAAGGTCGCATGGTCGGCTGCCATCACGTTTCGTCCATTAGTGGGAGCATTAAATGGGCTGCAACTGCACTTAAAGGTAAATTTCTCCTACCGACTGTCACTGATATTTTAACATTAGAGTTGCCGCTCAGATCTATGAAGGTCGTACTGAGATTTCTCCTCACCAAAACTCATAAATCATTGCATTAATACATTTGAGGTTACATCAATTAAATCAACACCAAGAGAGTTGCACAGAGAGAGAAGCAGCTGAAAGTTGGTTTAAACAACTGATAACCATCAGACCAGAAAAGTTTCACAAGAGCTGCAAGGAAGTGTGTAAGGGTGAGAAATGGAGAAGAGGCGTGCAAGGTGAGAAAAAAATAATTGAGTCACCTTACCTCAAAGGTAACTCAAACCTCACAGTACCACTAATATAACAGCTACTCTGAGCGCGCTACATAAAAGCAAAAGCTGTACGATAAAGACGTTCTAAATTACTGAATGAACCAAAACTGCGCACCTAACTTCTACTATGTGACGATTTATGCTCTATGTCATTATCCAGAAACAACAGCATAGTATTTTCTGCATAGTTTTAGCACTAAAACTAACGTTGGGATGAGCTCAAAAATATTAGTTGTTTTACTGAGAAGATGATGAGATGAAGATGCAGGGGATTAATCCGTGATTTTGTAACCCTACGTCAGTTTGTTGCACAGACGCTGGGAACAACAACTACCTTTCCCGATACCCATGTCCTAGTGTTTTGGGACAATACTGTTACCTGGCATTTATGTGCATCTCCACATGACATAAAGAGATCGCCCAGATCCATAAACCGCTCAGATGAGCTCACAAAGAAAAGGTGCTTTATGAATACGACTCTGTTTAGCTGAACCCTGTCATGCATGAATCATGACAACTTCAATCAGGACTGTTTTCTTAAGTATTTTTATTCATCTTTAGGAATGAAAAGATGAATAAAAATACTTAAGAAAAAAAAATCCTGATTGAGGTTGACATAATTAATGCAAGACAGGGTTAAATAACAATAATTACAATGACACACGTCATACATCTATGGTAACATTAAACGACCAGTATGGAGTGACACGTCAGTGTCCAACGTAGTGGTTTATGTGCACGTATACCATCAACACTGACACAAATACAAGACAACAACCTTTGAATAGCTGTCCACTGTAGTGACCACTATGCATGAAAGGGTTAAAGACACACTATCACACAACATCTTGTACACTTGCAGTCTTCCAAAGACAAAGCTAGAACTGTGATGATTTAGAGATGCTGCCATCAGAAAGTATTATTTGGGGTTCCTCAAAGTGTTCATGCATGAAGCCATTACTCCGATGCTGAGGCCAGGATGAAATCCAAGGATAGGTGTCCTTTGAAATGTAATGCCGTATACACAATCAGCAACAATTTAAAAATGATATTTTACATGAAACAGAAAGTCTTTGTGGAATCGTCAACATTCCCAGATTAACTAGAAACAGGTAGCTGCAATAACTAAACTTGAATAGGACACTTTAGTAATGACAAATAACTATGTAATAAGGAACATAATTCTGATAAAGCCTCTGTTCTTTAACAGCAAAGACTAGCAAATAATGAAATTATTTTGAAAGTGTCAGATTGTGTGATTCTGTGTATTTCTGTGTAGTGGGACTGCCTAACCTGTCATTACTGGGGAAGGAAAATAAACCATTAAAAGATTTATAGTGGCATTGCTGATAACAAACTGCAGTTGAGATTCAGAGCAGGGTTCTGTTACACCTCACACCTCACTCAGATGTGTTTGCCTTAAATTAATTGAGGCTCCTCTCTCCTGTCGCTGATATTTAATCCTGCTGGCAGGATATTTTTCCCATTGATTTGTTAGGGGGAGCAGCTGAGGCTAAAGCTTCTCTCAGTGGAGCAACAGTGAAACCAAACCACATGAAACACTTAATAATGATGGCATCTACACCTCATGAAGTCCTGTTGTGAGAGGTCTGTGATAGTGGTGAGAAAAAGTAAGTTAGAGGGGCAAGACCCTTTCATACGTCTGTCACGTCTCATGTTTATATTAAGCACAGCTGCCCTATGAAAGATTTTTGGGATTTTCCCCCATTAAATGTTCCAATGATTAAGAGATGAAAAAAAATAAAATAAATAAAAATCACTTTCCCTGGCAGAGGAACGGGAAAATCAACTGATGTTAACAATCTGTCAAACACTCTCAACGTTAAACACATTCATGTGCTGCCTCTGCTACCTTCAATGGGAGCAAAGCACAAATAGAAGGGAGCTGGGCTGCACCACATCTACTAATGCAAACTTACAAGCATGTATGGAGTGGCTGTAGTTCAGGATGTAGAGCGGGTCATCTGCTAATTGTTCGATCGTTAGTTGCTCCAGTGTGCATGCCAAACATCCTTGAGGTTCTGTAGCTCTACATGTTAACAGAAGATACTGCGTCCTTGTTTACAGAGTCAAACAAGGACATGGTGTCATTTAACTTACCCGTGTTTACACTGCTAAAGAGAAACAACAGTACTGAGTGAGTTTGGTCATCAGACTCGCACTGAAAAATTATTCATCCTTTCATTTCTGATCTGATGCATTCCCAAACTTCCACACAACTGCATGCTCAATCACCAGGACCATGGCTTTTAACCTGCCCACAACCTCTGTAATAAATCAGATGTTCTGTACAAACCCAATGAATCTCCAGCTAAACCACATGACAGGGACCAGTGATGGGTCTCTATTCACCCGAAACAGGAAAGTCATGGTGGCATTTGCCAAAAACCAAACAAGACCGTGGTAACCTCTGCATCCAGGTATTACTTGCAGCTATTTCATTACAAATAAACTAGGAGTGAGGGGAAACACTCTTCCTCTTCTCTTATATTTACAACCCTTGAGCTCCACTAAGCTCAAGTTCCACCAAGGAAGGGAGAGCAGAAGGTCTTTTGTTCTTAGACAATAGATATTTGTGTACCAAAACCACTCCACATGTCTACTTCTGACAAGCGTCTCTAAGGCGAACCAGAGAAATAACGCCCAAGCAGTTCAGAGCATCGCAAAATCGTGAGCTTTTTAGATCTATCAGTGTCAACCGAAAACTTTGTCAAATCAATGCTGTGTGAGGGCAACGTCCCAGAAAGGCTTTGTGGGGCCCTGATTACCAGACAAGTTGAATGGCCGATCCAGCTTGCTAACTGGCGTATCCTTTTATATAGCAGATTTTAATACTACTGATACTGTACTGTGCTCTTCCTTTCATGCACACTACTGATTTCACTGCAGCAGTATTTATTTTAGCCTGTCTTCTTAGTTTACCTCTGTTTCATCTGCTCAACATATATCCTATATTGGATTTGGTTTTCCTGCTACAAGCGGTCAAGCTGAAAATAGCTGACATGTTTGTGCATCGCCCATCACCTACTGTATGTGCATATATGTATCAAGCCTGAAACAACTCATCTGTGCTTTACCATGAATATGACATTGAGCCCTTAAGCCTTATTAACATAACTGACACGATTGTCTCTCATTTATTGTTTAATTGCAGACCAACAGAGATGGTAAATCCCAGTGAAGCTGACTTAAACATGTATGTAAGATGTCTTTTTGGCTTAGAAGTCTGGAGATGTGTTCTAGGTCACCACAGTACATCAGCATAACCATCCAGCTTCCTCTATTAGAAGTCTGTGTCCTACATGCAATTCACACAGGAAGTATTCACACTTCACACTACAACAACCTCACTTGGGTGAAGGAAATAATGGCTCTGCCAGGCTTTCAATGCTCTCTGCAAAAGTAATGCAATCATAAGGTAATTCCGCTTCACCTCTGTGGAGAAACTAACAACTCCACTCTCTGACATTGCGCAGTAGTACAAATGACAAGAAAGACAAGCTGAGGGGAAAATCTGCCACTGACTACACCATGTGTGTGGCAGATTCTTTATGAGAATAGAACAGAATAGCCCTTTACTGTCATTGTATGGTACATGTACAACGAACTTATGGAGTAGGCAGCCACCAGTATGAATACAATTTGAAAGTCAGCAGTACACAGTCCATGCTGCCAGAGCCATCGGTAGACGGTTGTTCAGGAGATTGGTTCAATTCTGATTCGTCTTGGACCATGATATATTTTGGATGGTGTTAGCCTTAAACAATAATTCTTCACTGCTGATTATTTACACAATCTCACAGTGTTTTATTGTCATTATGCCATAAGCACAATAGAATTATATGTCGTCCCATTCAGTGCAAAAATAAATAAATAAAAATATTTGCAAAACTAGAACAAAAACAAAACAAGAGTTTCTACTAAATAAATAAATGCAATATAAAACTATAAATAAATAGATATGTACATATATGCCTGTGTGTGTACTTGGTCATGCTGAACTATGCTGTCATGCAGGAGTATGTAAATGTAAACTCATGTAAATGTAACTTGATTGTTTGAAGGGGTTGCCAAAGCAGGTAGCTCCGCATGTTTATACATGAGTTTTACACCAGATGGTCTTCCTGACAAAGAGAATTTTTATCTCCAGTCGGAAACAGCAACCCATTTTAAAATCCGTTATAATTTATTTTGAAGTGATTTTTTAAATGCAGCCTGCAGACACTGTGCCAATACCAATTCTGTTTACATTATACATGCTTCCCTTAGCCAGTATCGTGCAAAGGCATAGCATACATTTTCACTGCTATGCAGACGATTCCCAGCCTTATCTATCCATGAAGCCAGATAACACACACCAATTAGTTCAACTGCAGGAATGTCTCAAAGTCATAAAGACCTCTAATTTCCTGCTTGTAAAATTTCTGTATTGTTGTAGAGTCTTTACCCTACAATATGAAGTGCCTCGAGGCAACTGTGTGACTTGGCACTACATAAATAAAACTGAATTTAATTGAGATAAAACTTAGGTTATTGTACTCAACCCAAAAATCTTGAAACATGGTGTCTTTCCAGATACGTACTCACCTCCAGCAACACCGAAAAATCTGAGTTGTTTTTGACCATAATAAATAAATATGTGGGTCTGTTTCTTACATTTGTGCAATCTCTCTAAAATTAGAAAGCTCCTTTGTCAGAGTGACGCTGACAAACTAGTTCATTTTTTTTTTTTTACTTCTAGGCTGAACTACTGTAATTCATTATTATCAGGTTTGTAAAAAGCCTTCAGTCAATCCAAAATGCTGCAGCGAGTATAAAGAAAGAGCAGATTTCTCCCTCACTGTTTTCGTGTCATTGGCACCCTGTTAAATCCAGACTCAAATTTAAGATCCTTCCCTCACATATAAAGTCTTAAATAATCAGGCCCCATCTAGACCTCATAGTACCATATCATCCCAATACTGCAGTTATCTGTCAGACTGCAGGCTTACATCTGAATTATGCTTCTGCAGGAAATCTGTCGTAACCGGAAACGCCTTTAACCCTACGCCAGCATCTTCCACGTAATCTGACGTACACCTCCTGAGAAATGTAAAAACATGTCAGGTTGATTGTCGTGGAAGATTACAGTGTGGTTAAGAGTGGTTTTCAGTTATGATGTAGGTTTCCAGCTAAATAATCATTCAGGCATCACTTGTGGTTCACACAGACCTGACAGAATCTTTCAGGCTTTATTTTAAATCCCAGGATGTTTAGCTTTGAATCACACAAAACTGATAATTTTCTATTTATTATTAGATGAACACATTTGGTTATTTGTATGCAAATTAAAATCAGACATTCAAAACTCTGGAAAGCGTGCATACACTTGCACTATATTTGAACTATAAAACCCACAGTGAAAAGGCCCATTGTTTTTCCCATGTCACCAAGGAAACCTGAGCAGTGTGTGGGTGGTCACCAAACTCACTGCTTCAGAGCTGGAGACTTCTCTTCAACCGGTACGTTATCCGTTTTCCACCAATGTGATTTTATTGATACTTCTTTTAAGACACAAATGACTTGAGGTTAAAAAAAAGCTACAAAGAGTTCACAACTTTTAAAGCTGCTGACAGCTACAACGGTGTTAGTCTGTCCACAACCAGAGTCCATCACAAACTGTGCTGCATCACTCGTTTCACAGTGAAGAGGATCGACGCAGGAGATCCAGTGACAGGTCTCACTACAGGTGTTACTATTCAGAGAGCTTAGATAAATGTGTGCCCTCTACATGATGAAGGTTTTGACAGTGAGCACTATGGACGCTGAGGAATTATGGACCATGCTCTGCAGTTGAAATCCCGGCTAAGCTTGGCAGCAACACAGCTGCTTGACTGAATGTAATAATTGTGATGCAGAGGTGGGTGTCCTTTTCAGACACGGAAATGAGAGTATAATTGAGCTGGAGTCCGACTGATCCAGCTCTGCAGCTGTGGAGGCCAACTGGCTGAGTGCGGCCAGCACTGATAAAATACACTTCAACTGGACTTTAGTCTTTAGCTGCTCTCCCCAGACCACCTGCACACAGCAGATGTGTTCCTGGCTAGCAGCACAATGAAATACTCTCTTCTTCCCCTTTCAGCCTTCTAGGGCTGCTACAATGTATTATTATTAACATTTTCCCACATAAGCCTGCAGGCTACACGTGTATCGATGAACTTTAGGTCTAGTGGATATTTCACTGAAGTGCTGGCCAGGTATTTCATGTATTATTGCCAGGCTTACATTTGCAGTGAGCAGTGCAGATAAATATGAACTTCTCGATACTAATATGGGACACAGCAGTGGAAAACAGCAACACTGCCGACTCAAAACGATCGAAAAGTAAAGTCTGTGCACTTAATGGAGATCACGTGCCTCTGGTCCACAGCAGGATAAAGAAAAGAACTGTTTTCTTAACACCAACAACAACAACATGCTAGCCATTAAAACCACATCTTAATACACTTCTCCGGCTAATTAGCCTGACCCTATTAGCTCGGGCTGGAACATCTTTTTCCAACATTGGCTGCACTCTCAGGCCAAAACACTTACACACGTAACCTCATTAATTATCCATTAATGTTACACATAGCCTCAAAAACCAAGCTCGATTAAAACCCTGCAATTAAACTACTCTTCACCTGGCAAAGGGACACGGTTCACGTCACGGTACGGTTCCTCTGGGTAATCCGGTGTGCTTATCTGAACCACTGATGTGTATCCACTGTGAACTTTAATGAGCATAAAAGGCTAATTTTCTATAGCACCGAGTACGTGCTTAGATCTGTGCTGCCTGCTGACCCAGCCTGGCGGGTGAAAGGACTGTCTCTTAAAATTCATGTCATGTCTTCGACATGTGTAACCTGACTGCAATAATCACGAAGG
Organism: Pelvicachromis taeniatus; assembly: GCA_015108175.1. NCBI lineage: Eukaryota > Metazoa > Chordata > Actinopteri > Cichliformes > Cichlidae > Pelvicachromis > Pelvicachromis taeniatus. The sequence continues at coordinate 22,266 of VURO01007802.1, forward strand.
CACGTTTTTAATACAGTTCGGCGTGACTTTCCCTCGAGGGCGGCACGCGACAGAGTTATGTGTCAACACATAAGCTTGGCTACTCGTATTTATTTGACAAGGGCTTAATAATCTGCCCGTACTCGTATCAGTCGCGGTCATTTTTCCAGCCTTGATAGCTAACAAGCCGTACACCAGCAATTATGTAACCTCAGTTTAAGGCGAGCGGTAACGGCGACAAAACGTTTACGCCTATTCCAAACTACATCACCAAAATAAATCAATCAACACAAATACGACTTTAACTGTCGCAGCTCACGAGCTAATGGGAAGGAGAGAAGAGGTAGAGAGACATTACAACACCGTAACAGTACCAAAAACACCCACCTAATGCTGCGGACACTCCGCAAGAGGCTCGGGTTAGTCGGTCACAAAACCTCCACCGAATCCGGTGTCGGGGTCCAGACAGTCTTGCCGTCTCCCGGAGCCAGTTTACCCGTATGTTCTGTGGGTATACATGTTCTGTGGAGCGCGGTTCTTAGACTGATGGTAGACTGGAGGCAAGAAATGCCAGACAGCCTGCCACAAAGTGAGGAGCTCGGCTGGTATTGAAAAAACAGCTGTGATTAGTCTAGAATTTTTAGTGGGCTGTGTGTCAGAGCTGCTGATTGGCTCGTGCGAAATAGGGCGGAACTACAGTAGATTTAAAAGCACAGTACAGTTAAACGGACTTCACTGCAGTCTCATCCAGTCTGTGATAAAGTCACGTCTGTAGATATGGATATGAAGACATTTCAAAACATTTTGCAGACATTAAAGGCGTTTTTTAAGTGATACACATTTAAAATCTAAAGTGTGAGTAAAATTCTAACTTTTAGACAAAGCTTACCCTACTTGTTGTGATGACTGTATTTAATGTCGATAAATATAGAATAATGTGTTTTGCATATATAAGCCTTGAGTGCCCTATAAATACCAAAAACCATGAAATGCACGTTAACTTGCAACAGTAACTTTAAAGTGCAGCTTTGATGCTTAACTTGGTTCAGTGGCTGTGTCAGAATAAACACAGGGCCAGTCTAAGATAAATTGCTAAACTGCAGCTGTTGGGAAGAACACTACTTGTCGTACCATAGCTATGTAGCGCTTTCAATAAACATTTTGAATATATGAGTGTGCATCATATAAGCCTACCTGTTAACCTGTTTAAGATGGGCTCTAAATCACAAAAATCAGTCATTTACTAGTGAACTGCAAAAGTAATAGGAAAAATAGGAACTGTAGCCAAGACCTTAGAGGAAAAAATAAATAAATACATGGAAATAATAATCACAAATCGCAATATGGCAGACATTCTTTACTATAACTTTCAACCAAATTAGATCTGAATGTCTGGAGACATTCAACTTCATGCTTTCCAAAGTGTCTCGAACAAGTTTGATAAGCATATACCGATGATATGGAGAGTATGGTGGCTGTGTGGTATGTAAGACCATATCATACAGTCACAATACTCTCCATATCATAGTTTACACTGAGACATGTGTTTTATGGTTATCTTTAAATGGACCTACCATTTGTTTGAGATGCCTCACAAGAAAAATGCAAGGTTCAAAGTAAGTAAAGTTTATTTATATAGTACTTTTTAAGACAACACGCTATTACAAAGTACTTCACATGAGAATATAAAAGCATATCAAACACAGCAATATAACAATATAAAAGAGTATCAAGCAAAACATATTAACATACAACATATTACACACGACCATTACTCATATGTCTATCTAAACAGATGTGTTTTAAGCTGTTTTTTGAAAGAAGCCACAGAGTTGATAGTGCGTAGAGGGGGAGGTAAACTGGAGCTAGGGTTTGAAAAGCGCAATCCCCCTTTGTTTTCAAACAGGTCCGTGGAATGGTCAAAAGACCAGTGGATCTAAGGATCCACTTTGGAGAGTAGGTATGAAGAAGCTCTGTGATATAGGTGGGGGCCTTGCCTCGTAGGGACATAAACGTAAAGGTAAGGATTTTAAACGTATATCTGTACTCAACCGGAAGCCAGTGCATGGATTTTAACACAGGAGTGATATGGGAGAATTTATTGCTGTGGGTTAAAAGTCTTGCTGCAGCATTTTGGACCGTCTGAAGGCGCGGGGAGGTCTTAGACAAACAGGAAAAGAGTGCATTGCAATAGTCTAACCGAGAGGAGATAAAGGCACAAGCATCTCCATTTCATGTATGTATTTCATGAAGGTATGTATGTATTATTGTAGGGTCTACCTTACAATGTAAAGCGCCTTGAGGCGACTGTTGTTGTGATTTGGCGCTATATAAATAAAATTGAATTGAATTGAATTTCACCTTTGGAGACAATGGACCGAAGTTTAGCAATATTTCTTAGATGAAAAAAGCAAGAGTGGGACACAGACTTGAAATGAGCATCAAAAGATAGGGATTAAAAATTATCCCAAGATTCCGAGCAGTAGCTTTTGTCGAAGATGAGAGAGGGGCCAGACGTTTATTAATTTGGGGCTTGATGCTCTCTGGAGCAAGAATTAGACACTCAGTCTTGCAAAAAATTGTTTCTCATCCAGCCATTAATTTCCTTACAACAGTCTAATAGAGTGGATAATTTATCTAATACCCAAGGTTTAAAGGAAATGTATAATTGGAAATCATCTGCATACAGATTTTAGGAAATAGTTCTGAAACCGCTAATGATACGGCCTAAAGGAAGGAACATGTTAAACATGTTAAGTTTTGTGATGTGTTTGTGTAGAGGATGATGAGTACTTCAAAACAATGTAATTTCTGTACGAGTTTATAGTTTGTATGTTTTCTTAATAGAAGTTAGGTGGCACTGTTCATATTACTGTTTCCTTTTTTCTGATCTAGATGGCTAGAACAGAAGACATTCTTTGCTGCCTTTCATAAAAGCTTCTGTTGACTGCTCTCTTATCCATAAGGCTTCACCACAGAGGATGGAGTTGCATTTGATTTGGTAGATTTTTCTATTAGATGTCCTTCCTGATACAAGCTAGTCGGGGATGTGCTCCCAGTCTCAAACTTGTGATCTTTTGCATTTTTCTTAGTGAATCTGTAAAACTGTACAGTATTACACACAACTACAGCTGATGAACAGATTACGGTCTGTTTAAAAAGTGTGCATTTATAGGTAGATGTCAATAAAGCTGTGGTCGTTTGTGCTTATCTATCACATCAAGGAAACTAGCTCGCAGTAAAGAGGGAGAGTGAATATAAACTTTTGCAGCATTTTGAATAGCTCAACAAATATCACTAAACAGGTAAACCATTATTATGCTAGTTGTGCTAGCTAAAGGTACAGTGGCTGTACAGAAAGGTACAGAAAGATGTAAGATGGAGAGAAAAGAGAAAATAATATGTTTTAATGGCCAGGACTGCTAAGAACGTGATCATTTATAAACTGGAAATGTATGCAATGTCTCAATTTTGGATGAATATTACCATAGGGGTGACATTACTTTGTGAGTTGTGGCATTATTGCATTATGGCATATATTGATAAACTATTTAAAACTACAGAGTTTCTAGCATAACTAATTAGCTAATTATTCTAAAAAAAATAATGATTTTGTTATTACTTAGCACTTCAATGTTTATTGTGATGATAATTCAAAGTAATTCTGTTTAAAATAAGGACATGTGGCACCACTGACTTTCATTTTAACCTCCAAATATATTGTAAAACCAAATATAAGTATTTGATGTGTTTATTATAGGAATACACATTCTTATGTTTCATATGGGTAGGTGAAGTGGGTGCTGTATCACATTCAGAAGACAAAAAGCGAACAAGGTCACAGAAAGATCAAAACTCTAAAAGCACATGAGCCCTGAGAGGGCAGATTAATCCTCTCACTGAGGAGATTGCTTTTCTGCTTCAAAAATATTTCTCATGGCAGTGGAAGCTTTGAAGGCAATGACGGAGAAAAGATGTCCAATGATCAATGATGCCATTATTATGGATGCTCTGGTTTCAGTCGCAGTGAGCAGTCAGCAGAGACCAGCACTCCAGCAGGGTTCAAAAGTGCATGTTAGCTGATATGAGTGGGCACAGAAAAAAAAACAAGCGCAAACATTACGGGAGTGTTTGATGGATGGACACTGTTGATCTGTTCCTTTTGAATTTTATTGTTGCGAAGACATTTTTAACCTGTTTGTGTGTGTGTTTACCTCAAGAACTGATGAGCACATACAAATCATTAGACACTCTCCTTCATTTTAGGCACATTTTTTTCAATTTACAAAGTTGATTAAAATACTAAATGTGTAAATAATTAAATAATTGCAACACGTGTTGTCCCGTGCAGCTGCGGTCAAGCAGCAACCTTCATCATATCAGACAACTGTCTATCTGATATGCCTTAAATATTTAATTATATATTGATCCATCCTAACCAAATATACGCATCAATGGACAGCTGACACCTTTTGGCCACTGAATAAGATGATCAGTTTCACACAGACTTAATTGGAACAATAACAAGTGGTTTGATATGGTTTAGCCAACACACACATTTCCCACGAGACTCGTTTATAGCAGCACAGAAACAATGCACAGTGTGAAAAAAACTATTCAGTGTAGTTCGTTGAAATGTGAGCAGACGTAAGGGTTGTTTCACCACTTTTGAATTTTTTCATCCAAAGATGAAATTCATCAGATTCAAGGTGGTGTAACACATTACACACATATGTAGTGGTAGCTCAGGGGGAAAATAGTTGCCTGCTGGCACAATGCATTCCCCAGAGACATTTACTCAGGGGCCTGTGGAGTGTGAGACCGGATGGGAGTCATGATAAAAAGAGAGGAAATGTGTAGTGTCCAACAATGCCAATCTCCTCTGGGAGGAGGTACAAAGGCCAAGGTGCTGAGGTAAGAAGCCACTTATAGAAAAATGAGCAACATTGGCTATACTGTCAGCTAAACAAAAGTACAATATGGAGAAAATAGAATCCGTGGTCTTCATTAAAAACAGTGAATAGTAAAAGTCACATTTAAAGAAGTATAAAAAGTATAACATAATTTCTTCATGGACATCGTTAATGAGAAGCTTTACAATACGAGTCATAACCAGTAGAAAATAATGCTTTGGTTCTTACCAGACAGTCAGTCCCTCTAACAAACTGATACCAATGCAATTGTGATTTCAAAAAAATCCATCCATCCATCCATCTTCCTCTGCTTATCCAGGGCCGGGTCGCGGGGGCAGCAGCACCCTATCCCTAAGGGAGAGTCCAGCCACCCTTCGGAGGAAGCCCATTTCCGCCGCTTGTATCCGCGATCTCGTTCTTTCGGTCACTACCCATAACTTGTGACCATAGTTGAGGGTGGGGATGTAGATCGACCGGTAAATTGAGAGCTTCACTTTTACACTCAGCTCTCTCTTCACCACAACAGACCGATGCAGCGTTCGCATTACAGCAGCCGCAGCACCGATCTGTCTGTTGATCTCCCGCTCCCTTCTCCCATCACTTGTGAACAAGACCCCGAGATACTTAAACTCCTCCACTTGGGGCAAGGACTCGTCCCTGACCCGGAGTGGGCACTCCACCCTTTTCCGGCTGAGGACCATGCCCTCGGATTTGGAGGTGCTGATTCTCATTCCCACCGCTTCACACTCGACTGCGAACTGTTCCAAGGCGAGCTGGAAGCCATCACTTGATGAAGCCAACAGAATGACATCATCTGCAAAAAGCAGAGATGAGATTCTGAGACCACCAAAGCGAAAGCCTTCCGCCACTTGCCTACGCCTAGAAATTCTGTCCATAAAAATTACAAACAGAATCAGTGAAAAAGGGCAGCCCTGGCGGAGCCCATCACCCACCT
>VURO01007803.1:10896-27887 GCA_015108175.1 Pelvicachromis taeniatus
AAAAAATAAAAAAAAAATTTTAAATAAAATTTTTTTTTTTTTTTGTTTTTGGGGGGGGGGGGGGGGCGTCATTGGTGAAGTACTGGAATAAACACGTGACCCAGCAGCAATATTTCAGTCAGCCAGTGCTGCTGCAGTTCTCGAGCCTCCAGGAAACAAACAAAAATAAAGCAAAGCTTGCTGCAGTACACCCCTCTGTCACAGATCCTATCCATCAGGCCGCCATCAACATCAACAAGGACCCCCCCTCCTCCTCCCGCGGGGGTCTGCTCCAGCAGCAAAATGAGCTCTGAAGACAAATCCAAAAACAACTGCATCCAAAAAGCTCCCATCATCATTCCCAAACAGCAGTCAGACGGAAGCCTGCTCACTTTGTAGTGACTGATTTGTTTTGCCTTCAGTGAGTTCAGACCGCGCTAGCGAGCTGCTGCCACACGTGCATTTATTTACCGCCGGCGTTTACACTCCAGCACTGAACAGATACAGCGCGCAGGTGAGGCTGGAGCCTCGCATTCAGCAAAGGAAATGACATCTGTTAGGCTGCTTTCACTTTGAAAGGTAACCTCGGCTCGCCTGTGCAGGGCCACAGTCGGACTTTAACTAAATATAAAGCCTTCAAATGTTCCATCGAGTTATAAAAGCTTTTCCCTCAAGTTGGAAAAATTATGTATTCAGTTAAATATTTTAATACGCGTAATTTTTTTCTTTCTTTTTCTTTCTTTAAAAAAAAGTTTAGCGTGAATTTATCACATTATAATACATTTTAAATGATTTGAATTGAAATGTAATTTAACTACCGTGCAGCTATTTCTAAATTCAAGAAATGCTCCTTTACTTTGGCTCTAGCGTTACTAATAAATCACTCAAATTCAAATAAACGGCACTTTATTAAACAAAACAAAATGTAATGCCTTCAAAATATTATTTTTTAAAACAAATAACACAAAATGAATAGAATAAGTCGGTATAGGCTACACAGTCCCTCTATTTCTATACAAGAACTGGGACAATTAAAATGCAGCAATAAGAAAACTGGAAAAAAGTGTTTGGTCCTCAATATCCAACCACTCCCTTTTCCTAAAAAATAAATTACTATATTAGGCTATAATTTACAGTCTGGTCGTGACAGCCGGGTTTGAGCCATCTTTAGAAACTATTCTCGAAGTGAGAGGGAAGGAAACTTACGTGTTTTTGGTGTTACACAGCTCTGCACAAAAAATACAAAAGACAAAAAATCTCTTTGAATCGCTTGTCCATTCGGAGTGTGAATGAAAGACCAAAAGTACAAAAAAAATATAGAGAGAAATTATATATTAGAGTTATTAATTTAAAAGACGCGTTTGGCTTTCAGAACTTGCTGCAGTCATAAACAAAAGCTCCTGAGGTGCGGTAGATGGACTGTCCGGACGGGAAGGCCATCTGACAGCTATTATTCCCGTTCACCGGGGAGCCGTTCAGCCCGATCCGCTGGGACTCAAACATCTCCCGCACCGAGTGGAAGTTCTGCTGCTGCGCCGGGTAACTCGGGCTCAAGTGACTCAGGTCCCCATACCAGGATGCGAGCCGACCCTGGTGCGCGTGGTGACCGTCCTGGCCCGCCTGGCTCAGGTTTCCGTGTCCGAGTGAGGACGCGGTGGTCGTGGTGATGCAATAATCGGGCAGAGCCTCGTCCACCGTGGTGGAGGGGGCCAGGTGGCCGCCGGAGGATCTGTCCCCTGCGTACAGGCTCATGGCTTGCATGTTGCAGTGATAAGTGGCGTTGGAGCTCGTGGAGATCACGTTCTGGTTGCAGGTCGTTGAGTTGTACGCGGACGTCTGGTTCGGAGAGTAGCTGAGCGACAGTGAAGGGACGATACCTGTCCGAGAGGAGGCGATGTGAGGTGGGGAGAGCTCGGCCTGCGGAGACCCCCGCATGGAGGTCATGATGTTATCCACGCTGAAGCCCTGCGTCGGGGCCTGGCCGTGATGATGGTTCTCGGTTCCTTCGATGCTGAGTGACCGGGTGGAGGGGACGCTGTGCGGGCTGCCCGTTGACAGACTGCTTCTGCTATCGGGACTCTCGATTTTGGGCACGGCGCCCAGGGTCGGGGATGCGGCCTGAGGCGGCGTGGAGTTCCCATTCTCAGTCTTTATATCCTGGATCCGCACCGGCTGGGAGCCCTGCATGGGCGGCTCGGGCTCCCGGCCCGCGGTGCGGATAGAGGGATCCTTGCTTTGCCTGTCCCGCTCGTCCTTGTCCCTCTGCACGTCCTTCTTTTTGAACCTCTTCCGGCGCCGCAGAAAGCTGCCGTTCTCAAACATGTTGTAGGAGTCCGGGTCCAAAGTCCAGTAGCTGCCCTTACCGGGCTTCTTGTCGTCCCGGGGCACTTTGACAAAGCACTCGTTGAGGGAAAGGTTGTGCCGTATGCTGTTCTGCCAGCCCTGCTTGTTGTCCCGGTAGAAGGGGAACCTCTCCATGATAAACTGATAAATCCCGTTCAGGGTGATCTTCTTCTCTGGCGAGTTCTGAATCGCCATGGTGATGAGGGCGATGTAGCTGTAAGGGGGTTTCACCATGTCCTTCGGCTGGTGCTGAGGAGTGTACGGTCCGTACGGCCGGGCCATGCTGGCCGGGTACTGCTCGTGGGCTGCATGCGAGTACATGCTCATAGCCGCAGGCATTCCGGTGTATCCCCCGCCGGCCCGGTAGTAGCTCTGATCGCTGCTGATGTAGGGCACGACTCCCAAAGAATTGGGACTGGAGACGGAATAGCGCGCCTGCATCCTGCGCAATGCGTAAAACCTCCCCAAAGCGCTCTCCTTCCACAAACTGTCACAACTTCAGCGTGCGCTCCGATCTCTCTCGCAGCGCTCTGTTCACTGTGGAAGTTCCTTTTTCTAAGCCACAGCTCGCCACGGTGAACCGAAGAGAGCACGCACTACTACAGTGAACATTTGGAAACTAAGAAGGCTGGAGGAGTCGCAGCGAGGAACTTTTTTTTTTTACCCTTCACATTTTTTCCTCCCTTTTGGCTGCTCGGGCTGCTCCACCCCGAATCCGACTGTATGCTCCATTATCCAATGGGACGGCGAAATGAACCTGTGGAAACGCTGCACGGTGATAAAAGTTACTACCCCCACTCTTTCCTCCTCCCCCTCCTCCTCCTCCAACTCCCGCACTCCTTCCCTGACTTCTCAGTTCAGATCACGGAATTATTAAAATGCTTTTCAGGGTGTGCCCAAAGTGCCAAAAAATTAATTTTGACCCAAATTGCGAGTTATTTATTATTTTCTATTAATTCTTCATTTTGAGACTGGTAAAATACCTCCACGTTGAAAAGGGAAAAAGGTGGATTTATTGTGTAGCTGCGAGGGGTAAATGATCGGAATAAGTTGCTTTTTTTTTGTCCCACAAATTCACAAGAAACTTCTCTCATAGCAGACACGAGCCTGTTTTCAGTTTCCAAAATTACAAAGATGCGAACATATTCGAAACTTGCAGTTTCATCCCGACAGTGATGCACGGTGAGCTGAGACCTGTCAGTTTTGTGAGAAATCAGATGAGCCTGAGCCTCTGAATAAACAGGCGGACATGAAAGAGCGTGGGTGCCTCCCCGCTCCTCCCCGACAGCGCCGGTGGGCGGTGTGCGCAAACTAATTAAAGGTTAAAGGAAGATCATTTGGCCCAGCTGGGTGTGGAGAGGTTCCCCGGGGCGCGAGCGGCTGCTGAGACTTTTTTTTGAAAGATGAAGACCTCCAAATGTCATTCGCACTGGACGGAGTGTTAACAGAGCCATCGGATTTCTCGGTGATTTCTGTGAGGCTGGGGTCAAAATAAAAAGTGTGAGAGGTGTTAGCCGTATTCAAAAATAATTTAAAGGCTTTAGAAATTCACATTTGTTTATTTAAACATTTTCAAATAATCGTAATTATTAATCTTATCATAAAAAACTAAGAACTAGACTGAAGATAAGATTACAAAAACGTAACTATGTTGTTTGTTTTGTTGCTGATTTTCTGGTAAAGACGAACTTTTCCGCCATGATGCTCTATTTCAGGCAAACCTGGTATTTCTCTCATGTTTTTAAAGTTCAACATTGAAGAGAATAATTTTCACAGAGAAGTTTGTCACATTTTCTGTTATAAATCAACTTGTTATTACCGGTGTTATTAAATGAAAATATGTGTTTATCAATATTTAACAACTCATTTATATCAAAAATATTATTTAACAAAGCAAGCCTGCACGAAGCACCGCGTGGGGTTATCTGAAATATTTATTTATTATTTTTCTTAAACGATGTTGTATGAAGGTGACACGAAACTCAAAGAATCCGAATAAAAACCTTTTGGGGATATAAGTATAAAAACCTTCTTTGGAGGCAAAGTCAGCAAATTCTCAGTCAGTTAAAAAAAAAAAAGAGAGAGATTAAACGGTGATTCTATATGTTCAGTTTTCATGTCTCGCTGTAAATGCCTCTAAGGCTTTGAAGAGCACAGAGACGCATCTCTTAAAACACTGCAAAATGCAAAACAAAAACGATTCACGTCTCTGTGAAATAACTGCGCTGAGAACAGGCGCACTCTCAGTTCAGCCCTGAGCAAACACCTTCACATTTACTTCCTATTTGCAAAAGTCTGCAGAGTCCGTACAAAATAGCAGGGATTAATAAAATAAACAGGCCTCGTGCAACAAACAGGCCCATGCCGACATGTTTATGCTGAGCTTGCCTTTGAAAATTGCCTAGAACATTTTCAGTTTTCACAATTTCAACTTTCCTGTAGCACAAGAGAAAAGAGGAGAAACTAGTTTTTGATTGACTGTAAAATCAGTTAATTTCTCACGTGTGTGTGTGTGTGTGTGTGTGTGTGTGTGTGTGTGTGTGTGTGTGTGTGTGTGTGTGTGTGTGTGTGTGTGATTATTCAGCTCTTTGGTCTGCTATTTGCATATGTTTGCAGGGCCAGAGGAGACAAACGCTGTCACCTGTGAGACACTGAGTGTTTCTGGCAGACCGAGAAACACGTGAGCATCCAAAGCACACCCCCTCTATCTGTCACTGCTGACTTCTCAATGAAATACAACTACGCCCTGTAATAATGATAATAATAATATTAATAATGATAATACTCGCTTCTGTCACAAAAAACACACCAAATTCAAAGGTTCTTATAATGACGGGCACATGGTTTTAAACCATGTATCTAAAAATGGTTTAATGAGACATTTATTACTGAGTTCTTCAGGAGAGATCGGAGCTGATATCAAGCTGTTCTTCTCCTAATATGAAAGAGAACAGCTCCCCCCTGTGGTCAGTGCATAAAAGTGCAATATGCAAGCGTTTTCTCGTCAGCAGTTCTAATCAATATTAACTAATGTTAGGCGATTTAACCTGACTACATTATAATTTGAGTTCCCATCATTTCACTCTGGTAAGCCGCATAATAAAGTATAAGACAGTAGCTGTTCACAGGTGTAACACATAAATGTCTCCGACGACAACGTTACCTCCTCTTTGAACAGTGTGTAAACAAGAAGATAATAAACAAATACATTAAAATGCAAACTGTAGATGCACAGAAGTGCTACTGTGTGCTATTTAAAAACATCACACATTATATTAGAAATATAATCTATGGCTCAGGCGCTGCGCTATAAATGATGGATTTATGGACTGTCACACTCAACTTACCTTTATTATAAAAATCATGTTTAAAAGTGAAAAGCTGATATTCTGTAATATTTGTGATATGTGACATATGTCTGACAAACAGTATGATTAGCTATTTATTTATTTATTTATTTATTTGTTTATAACAATGTAAATACACAATATGGAAATATTACATATCCTTTCATCTTTTGGTCACGATGATCATGAGGTAAAACTCTGAATTTGTTTCATAAGAAATGCTGAAACATTGAGTTTTATCTCAGAAATGCATTTGAACGTGTGTTGCAGTCCACAATGACAAGTTTAAGGAATTCAAATATAACTATATAATATTAACTATATTTACAAGTAAAACCGGCTTTATTCCTGGTTTTCATTGTCTGACCGCCTGATCTTCCACACGACTGATCCCTGTAGTGTATTATAACCATCACGTTTAAAAGTGAAATGCAGATATTGCGTCAGTAATGCACATGTGATAACCTGAAAACCTGCCACCCTTCTTTTTGTACAGTTATGTTTACAGATTCTCTCACTACCTTCATGCACACTACTGATCCCTGTAGTGTGGAAATAGGCAACAAATACAGCTTAAATGACAGTTGACCCCCCCCCCATTCACAAAACCTCTGACACATTTGGCAGAATCTCATCCAAACAGTCTGATCTACGCTCAAAACCACACAGTGTCTCCAGGCCACTCACACAACCAGTCAAAATAATAAAGATTACTGAGCGTTCATTATGCTCAAAAAACAAAACGTGGAAGCGCAGTGATCAGCACACTGGATAGAAGTCACACTAAAGTGGAACGTGGTTAAGACGATAGACGGATGGACAGCCACGTGGCCAATCACGGCATCTTAAACTACTGATCTTCACCGTCAGCTTCCTCATCTTCTACCACTTCCTGCTCAACAGAACCTGCAGCCACTCCGAACTGCTTTATACTAGTTGTGTCACGTGACTCCATCATTCATCACAAGTGAATCATTAGTGATTTAGAATGTGTTTGGAGTTTTGGGTGTTTAATTTGGCGTGAATTGTTTCACATTTTGACTAAAAACCCAAAATGATTGATTTAATAAATTGGTCTTTGGGTTTAAATGGTCTACTGGTTCCCCCTACTGGCAAATAAATGCATGTACATCATACATAAGAAATAATGATAATAATTTTTTTTAAAATGGGTTACTTAACCATGACAAGCTTTATGTATTTTACTTCTGGACCTCAATAGTTTGTGACATTATGTTTAAGACGACTCCCTCACACGGGATTGACTGTAAAATCCTCTGTAGGCACATTAATGTCGTCACCATTGTTTCTATTGTTTCTATAAAATGCCTTATTAGATACAGATGAGTTTCCAAACCGCACTCATCCATCGATGAAGCACATTAAAATAAATAGCTGCCAGTCATGCATGTGCAAAAGATTCATTTTGTCTTTGATTCTGTCTTTGATGCTGCGGCTGTGATTGGTTTAGAGAGGGTAACGCTGTTTTCAAGGCCACATTTGGTTGTCCCCCCTCCCTTTTAACCCTAAACTGGACATTTAAGATCAGCCGACAGAAAGGGCTCTCTGGAATCCCAAATAAGGAGTTTAATAAGAATCATATTAACAAGCAGTGAGCTGTTTATGATTAAGTGACTCTGAGTATGCAATCCATTTGAAATGAGATTTGTATTAAGAGAGAGAGTGAGCAGAGTAAATGATCTAACCAGTATTTACTACAAACAGAAAACATCGCTGAATCTGTGTCTTTGACTATGAGCTTTAGTGGGATTTTGTGAGGGAGAAAAAAATGCCAGTGGCTGCTTTAATTGTGTTGCTATTTTTAAACAAGAAATATCTACATAATCACTCCTGGTGGTTACCATAGCTATGTCTTATTTGTCTAGGTAACTAGGTAAATAACTATACCATGGATTATTATTCAAACCAGTAAAATCTGTTTAAACTAAGCAGGAATAGAAAACGTTGCTGCTAAACTCTGCCCCCTAGTGGAGCATTTAAGATCAACAACGAACTCCCATTCGTTTTTTCTTTAAAGAAAAATAAAAAAGAAAGAAACATTTTTGGTTAGTGAGTGTAAATGCCCTTCTCTTGACACTGTGTGCAATATAGTCGTTTAACCATTACAGGTATAATGGCAACTGATCCAATTAATTCAAGACCTTAGAGTCAAAGCTATTATATGTGCACCCTTACCAGATTTGTCTCATCTGCTTGGTGAGATTCATTAAAACGCCTACTTCAGCAGGCCGCCAATCTTGCTGCCCACACCCAAGATCAGTACAAGAGTTTCAGCTTTAGAAAGGTTAGCAGCAAAGTAGTTTAACCTGCCTGTCAGATAAAAAATGTTTCTGTAATGCCAAGAAGTCTGCACCTGGAGGGTGTTTTGAAGGTAATCAGATATATTTGTAGGCTCTGTAGAACTGATTGACCTCTGCATTATCCAGTGGCAAGAATAGATGTCCTGCTTTAAGGTGCGTAACTGGTGACAGTACCATGGTGTCTAAGCTCTGACCTCAGAAGCTGATGATACAGCGAGCAAAAACAGTCCGTGTCCTGCACGGGAGGAGTGTTTCTGGCTGAAGACTATTTCTGTCCTAGGAGTTCTTGAAGTGAAGCAAAAGAGAACAACAACACCTGTGGAAACATTGAAACAAATACTCACACACAGCTTCACACCTATCTCCAAAGTACGAGCGTAGCCTTGCCTACAGACATGTTGCCGCATGGTCCGGTTATGCTTGACTGAAATCTAACCACAGTATCTATTACACTACAGTCTCTGTAATGATGTTTTTTTTTTTCTTGTGAGGTATTTGAAAGCATTTGAACGCATGCCAGTCAGTCAGAGACTACTAAACTACTGATGACAGTGTACACTAATCCATTTTATTAACAATGGTTTCTTGAAATAAACAGATCATTCCTTATACAGCTGGAGGCATTTCACTTTGGCACATAGACTGGAGCAGCCAGGGACTGAACCAGCAACCATTCTTATTAGTAGATGATCTGCTCTGCCTCTAAGCTACAGCCAAGATGCTTAAAACTGTAAAATGAAGAACCTACATTAGGAGAGAGAAAGCCCCATTGGTCAGAAAACCCCTCTGAGGAGTGAGGAAGAGACTTCCAGCAGACATCAGCTGCACCTGATAGCTGAGGGGAAAGAGAAGACAGAAAAGAGTAGCAGCGTCTCAACATTACGAGAACACAACTATCCACTTTGTGACATATTCAGTTCTTTAGCTAACATCAGGAAACTAACTTGCTTACAATGACTATTTAAAAAATCCCTACATTTTAAAACGCTCTCTATCATAACTTTTCCATAGTACTGCTAATATTTTTATTTTTCAATTTGTGCACAAAACAACGCATCTATATTTAGGGTTTTACCTCCTGTTTAAAAGGTTAATGAAAACATGAATCAACTTACCCCTGTGGTCTCTGTTTAATAACTAAATCAGTTTTTAGTAAGTAAGTAAATTTAATTTACAGGGCATTTTCACGGACAAGCAGTCACAAAGTGATGTACAACAAAATACAGTAAAATAAATAAAAACTAGGAAGAACCATAATGAAAATATAATACATCATTAAAGTATGGTTAATAGCAATACAAAATCAAGTTCAAACTCAGGACAATAAAATAGCATAAAGGTAATCAAGTACAAGAAAAACATTTTTTAATAGCAATAAAAACGAAAATCATTTTTTCTTGTTCAAAGTCTGGTTAAAAAAAAAAAAAGAGGTTCCTGTAGTGTTTAATCATGTCCAAGGAACATATAGCAAAATCTGAGCCTGTGATCGAACAGAGTGAACAGCATTTTCTTTAAGATACGATAAATAGTCTGGAGTTTGTCCATTTAGTGCTCTGTACGTAAGCACAAGGGGGAAAAGGGTAACCAGATGTCACAATGCAGAAATGTGCCTGAAATAATGAAATAAGAAGAAACATAAAATACATTTCACATGTGAGTCAAAGCTGCGACAGACTGGCGACCTCTCCGGGATGTACCCGGCCTCTCGCCCCAAGACAGCTGGGATAGGCTCCAGCGCCCACCGCAACCCTGAAAAGGATAAGCAGAAGCGAATGGATGGATGTGAGTCAAAGCTCAGAGAAGAATTAAATACTGCAACAAATTTTCAAATACTGGACCAAGCACTTGAACAAATGAAAGTAAGGCTTTTTGATGTTGTTCAGGAGGAGCTGTAGTCATTTGCCCAGTCTTGGAATTTAAAACAAGGTAGTTGTTTGAGAGCCTGTCACCGGTGATCAGGGAGAAATAGTCGACAAGGGCAGGCAAGCTGGTGAGGGTTAAAAGACATATAAAAGCTGAATATTATTGGCATAAAAATGTCACAAAATTTTACAAAAGATTTAGCGATACCAGCTAAGGAAGGAATGTAAAGGAAGGAAGAAATGAATAAATAAATAAATAAATAAATAATGGGCCCAGGATTGAGCCTTGTGGAACCCCACAGGTTAGAGAGGCAGTGGGAGAAGAGAGCTTCCTCTTCCTAAGAGAAAAAGTCCTGTGAGATAAACATGAGGCAAACCAGTCCAATGTAGAGCCACTGATACTAGCCAAAACTGTAAGCTTTTTCAGTAAAATATTATGGTAAGCATTATCAAAGGCTACACTGAGGTCAAGTAAAATGAGTACAGAACAATTTCCAATTTTGTGCATCAGAAGCCGTTAAAAGATCGTTGGTCCTTAAACAACAGATATGATCACTGCCAAACATGAATCTGTTCAGTTTCTGTGTGCCTGCGTTTTCTTAAACGTTACCTACATCTGCACTGGTATCACATCCCACACAACACACTTTTAGTCTGTTTACCTGCAGGAGCATAAACATCTGTATCTAATTTTATGGCGGTCCCTTCAAAGTTGAAACTTTCATTTCAAGCAAAAATGCCAATCTCATGGTGGCGTTATAAAAACAGTCAGGGAATTGTTAACAGCATTACTAGACCAAGTAGATCAGTCAGTTCTGGATTTCTTCTTTCATTTTGGTATTTTAGGTGCTCAGATATTAGTTTCTGATTCTCCAGGGTGGGGATGCCAAACTCATTTTACACTGTGAGCCCCATACATCCCACTTTGATCTTAAGAAACTTCCCATTCTGTTGGCGATAAGATATTTTAATCTAAAAAAAAAAGCAGCGTAATTTCAGCGACACATCTCATTTTTTCTACATTAAAAAAAAGTTGCTTTGGGCTAAAACTTTGTTCTGTTGACTCACTGCACAGATTGCCCTGCATTGTTGTTAACTGAGAGAATGCTGTTTTGTGGTAAACCTACTGTAAAAATGATAGATTTGTCCTCACTGTCCATCTATTACTTATTTACTTTGGTGTAGTATGAATGATCATAGAGGAGGTCTTTATCAGTAGGAAAAGCTACAAAACTTCTGAATCTGCAGTCAAGTCTAAAATGTATGCCCTCCTTCACATTTTCAAAACTACGCTCCAGATTGTAGTCTTTGTCAGGCTGATTGTTGCCCGCGGGACTTATGTTTAACCCCCCTGCTCTAGGGTT
The DNA here is from genome assembly GCA_015108175.1 of Pelvicachromis taeniatus. Lineage (NCBI taxonomy): Eukaryota > Metazoa > Chordata > Actinopteri > Cichliformes > Cichlidae > Pelvicachromis > Pelvicachromis taeniatus. The sequence goes on from VURO01007803.1 coordinate 22,113, forward strand.
TCCCAAACGTGTCAGTAAGTGTCGTTTTCAGGCCAAATACTGCAGTTGTAGCAACTAAATATTTGTAAAACTGCATATGTTTTTCATCCTGTGCAGTTGATAGTGTCATTTCGCTCAAACCGCTTTGACTTTTTGTCTTCAAGAATAACTTGTTTTACTTTAACATATCCTTATTTGCATTTAACACTACCATAAAAATCAGATCACAGAAAATACGATGTGTTATGAAGAAAACACGCGTCTGCTGCTGTGCTTTGACTTCACGCTTGTTTTAGAACATTGCTAAACCTACAATCATCTAGTTCAAGATCTCTGCTCACCTCAGTGGGCAACTGGTCCAGGGAAAAGTTACACAAAACAATTAAATATACTGCTCAAAAAATAGAAAGGAACACTTTAAAAGCACATCAGATCTCAACAGGGGAAAAAAAAGATATTAATACTGATATGGACTGGTAATGTGTTGGGAACAAAACGTTCTCATATCTATTGATGGAAATAGAAACGATCAACTTACAGAAGACTGAATTCAAAGACACCCTGAAAGTGAAAAAAATAATGCAGCAGGTTAGTCCATTTTACAGAAATTTCATTGCAGTTAGTCAAAGTGGTACTTAGTAGTCAGTACGGCCTCCGTGTGCTTGTATGCATGCCTGAAACATCAGGACATATGCTGCTGTCCTGCTGCTGTCCATCACTGAGCTGGACAGTCTGAGATGCAAGGTGGCTCTATTGGATTTAAGTCAGGCGAACGTGTGGGCCAGTCAGTGGTATCAGTACCCTCATCCTCCAGGAACTGCCTGCATACCCTCACCACATGAGGCAGAGCATTGAACCCAAGGCCCACTACACCAGTGTACCAACACCTAATGACAGTCAAGATGTGGCTGCATATTCTATTCTGGGGGTCATTTTGTAGGGCTGTGGCTATGTACTTTCCATTTCTCCTTTCACAGAGGAGCAGATACTGGCTGATGGGTTAAAGACCTTCTATCACCCTGTCCAGCTTTCTAGAGTAACTGTGTGTCTCCTGGAATCTCCTCCAATGTTCTTGAAACAGTGCTGGGAGACACAGCAGAGCTTCCGGCAATGGCACATATAGATGTGCCATCCTGGAGGAGTTGGACTATCTGTGCGACCTCTGCAAGTTCAGGTATCGCCTCGTGTTACCAGTAATGATACTACTGAGCCTATCCAAATGCAAAACTACCAGAAAACAAATGAAAAAATAAAGAGGGAAAAATGTCATTAGTCTCCACTTGTAACTCCATTCCTGTTTGGTGAATTTCATGAACACTGTAACAGCTGATTAACCGATTAACACTCTCTCCTACTTCACTGACCAGATCAATAATCTACAAAGTTAACTGACTTGATGCTACACTCTGATTAAAAGGTGTTCCTTTTGCAATCATGAAATATTGTAGTTAGTTAGACTTGTTTGCTACTTGCTACTTTAATGTTAAAATGCTTAAGAGATGTTTTGTCAAAAAATATAATAATGATCATTAAATTGATGCCACTACTTGTAAGTTAAAAAAAAAAGCATCCTACATTCATTCCCACGGAGGTCCCTCTCTGCAGTCCCAAATGACCCAAAGGAGCAACCACCAACATGGTTCCTGACGCTACAGCACACCTCCAGCCCGATCAGAGGCCTTCATCTATCATGGGGGTAGTTTACACAACATCGCGGTAGGTGGCTTTAATGTTGCGCCTGAATTGTGTAAAGTTGGTCACCTGAGTTTATGTAAAAACGTCTGTTTTATGGCAGTAACCACTAGATGGCACTGTTGACCACTATACTGAAATAAGACGCCCATGGAAAAATACTGTTTGGGAAACTCCAGCAGCTGCAGGGTCAATTTTGTCACTTTGTATGACTTTTTTTTTTTTAAATGACTTTTCTGTCTAGTCAGAGATATTCTTCTTTTTGATATGTGGCTGCAGATGCTTGTTTGCTTTTGCTGTGTTACGAAGAAGGAGCCCACTTCAGAAAGACCAGGATGACTCAGTCGGCCACTCTCCCATTGTGTTTTCCTCACACTGACTCTCACGCTCACTTACACACAAGTGATGAAGATTGTGAAAGGGTTTGTTGTGCAACTGCAGCCAGGTCATTCATTTTTCTCTGCAGCGTGATATAAGAGCGCAGCAGAATTCATCACTCGTGAAACGCAAATGTGACCGTTTGTTTTTGCACCAGTACAAATAGGAAGTATGACCTTCTGAAACATGAAATGTTATCATTTTGAAATGGATTTTTAACTCTGCATAAAATTACATTTAGGATATGAGAGAATGAGTTTTATTTCATGAAGGCCCAAAAGAAAGAAAAGTCTTTGCTGTTGTGTGTTTAAAATGACCAACGCTGATGTGAGGTGGTGAACGCACAGAACAATCAAAGGTGCTCGTGACGCCGGGGTCCTAATAAGTACCTCCTACAGACAAACTATGTGCATGTGTAATCTGCAGGATGCTGCATTTGATTCGTGACAAAAAAAAAAAACATGCAGAAAAAGAAGAGTGAGAGCACAAGTGCGGCAGCCCGAGTGTGCTCTGTGTTGACGAGGCAGCTCTGTGTCAGTCTGATCTGTTTACCGCACTCTAAAAATACCACTTTGTTGCATTTCCACAGACTTGGGCCCAGTTGCTTCATTTGTTTATATGGCGTCTTGAGCTGTTGGCAACACTGGATGACCACATGGAAAAGAGCAGCCTCAGGATGCAAAAGGTTTTCAGCTGCCCTCCACAGGCTAGACACGGCTGTAAAACATGTGAAATGAAGCAACATTCAAACCGAGACTGGTCTTATTTTATAAGCAGTGATCACACCCCCCCCTTCTGATCTTTGATCTTAGACTAATAATTTTCCTCCCTCCGTTTCACTCTGTTTCACTCAGAGCTTCAGCAAGAATCCCGCTTCACTTATCAATGAACATAATTTAATACATTATACAGTGTGGTAGCAAGTACCTACATACAAGTACACGTGTGTGCTTTTAAAGGCGTTTTACTTTCCTGGATTTTCTCTTACACCGAGCTCCGCTACATTTTTCACTTTTGCTGTATTTCTTCAAAAGCTGTATTTACTTTAAACCCGTGACTTTATAAACAAAACAACAAACCAGCGGATAAAATAAGAAATATTGTTTTTAAATGGAACTATTTAACAGGTTAAATAGTTCCATTTAACCTGTTAAATGGTTCCAGGTTAAATGCGCTTAAAATCCAGTAAAATACAAAAAGGTGCTCACAGGAGTGTTATGCGTCACATTGAATGTTATGAATTATACATTTTTCGGTTAATGTCTTTCCTTAAGCTTTAGATCTGTGCTCCAAATTATATATTATATATTTTACATAACTGTAATCCCTTGAATGCAAATATGAAAAAACGTCTACAACAGCTCTACTGCGATTACGACTACATATCCGAACAGAAACCGTTAAAATTATTACTAAAAAATAAGAACAACAACAAAAATCTGATCCTCTCTCAGGTGTACACTGTTAAACGTCAAGCAGAAAATTACAAATTAAAATAAAGCGAATAATTGATTTATTTTCTTGTCAACTGAGATTCTAAACAAACATTATAGGGCTGTATACCGTATGTTTCTGAATATTCGCTGGAAATAATTTTAGAGAATAACAGAAATTCATAGCCTGAGACTCAGTGCTGGAAAAGCACTGAGATCAAAGAGTTATGCAACAAACGAATAGATGCTTAAAAATAAGCATTCAAATTTGAAGGAAAAGTAGAAATATTACCATGAAATTTACCCAATTTATCAAAAATGCTCAATATGCAGCAGAATTTACCTTGTCCTATTTATAGACCATGTGCGCTATCTGTTAGATGTATTAGCGTATAACACATAGGTGACACTTTATGATGTAATCTAAATAGGGTTAGCAATTTTAGTAAATGAAAAGCAAATGTAAAGAAGCAGAAATTTGACCAAGCACATCTTAGGCTGACCTCATAATCCAGGAACTTTCTTGAAGGTGCTCAAAGACAGCTCTGTTTAATTAGAATGTGTGTTTTTGATCCATGCAAGCTCAAGATTATTTCATTTGAACCCAAGTGAATCGATTTCGTTCCACGTGATGGATACAAGCGCAGGAAAAGACTGAAGGAATTTAGCCTAAAATATATATCAGCTTTATTGAAACCTTTTACAGGACAAAACAAAAAGAACAAAAGGCAAAAGGATTATACAATAAGTGCAAGGTTTGTTGCAGTTCATGAAAGCCTAAAGCGTTGTGTGTGTAATAAGATACAGTTACATGGAGTATAATTGGTTTGCACGTGTTACAAGAGCAAACGCATCGAAAGTCGTGTTTCTGAAACTTCTCTTGAAGAAGAAAGCTTGTCAGGGTTCATATAGGCGAAGTGGTATTTCTAAAGGCCTCTGGAGTTTCTTCATTCATGTTTTCTTCAATGCATAGTTCAAGTCCAGCAGAATTAACAATAATAAAGATATTTGGCTGCATAGGAGGCAAACATGTGAGTGCGGACTCCACCATCCTTCCTAGCACGAATCCTTCAAAAATTAAAAAAAAAAAAAAAAAGACAAATAGACACCAAAAAAAAAGTCTGCTTGTTTGTTCAGATGTGGCGGAGCTGTGATGCCTCTCTTGTTTTGAAGTCCGCAGTGACAGGACAGCTCACATCACGCAGGGTTTGATGTCCTGACAGACGCTCTGGGGGTGGTGGTGGTGGTGGTGGTGATAGTAGGATCCGCTGGCCGAGGGGTGGAAGGAGGAGATGCCGTTAAAGTTCAAGACAAAATCTTTCCTGTCGCACACCGAGGAATGGCTCTGATAGCGCGGAATCCCCACTGTGGAGAGGCAGAGAGGAAGGGTTTTTAAATAAAGGAAGAGATTTCTGATCAGTGTGAGGAAATTAATGGTGGCATTAAAATATTCTGAAAGAAATAAAGGGAAAACAAAACACAACAGCGTGGTGCCTAAACGTTATGAGTTGAACTTGCTGTCTTATCTAATCATATCGAAATGAAACATAAAACGCTTTTGTTTCATTTATCTAAAGTCAGGATTGACTTTGATTCTAAATTTGTAAATTAGAACTTCTGAATGCAGAACATGAACCATTCCCCTTTTAAACAGTGCTGTTGATCCTTCTGCGTGGCTTTAAAATCAGCACAATTGTCGATGGCGCAAACTGTCCTTCTATTGTCTTTATAAAAATAAAGTGTCCTCTCGGTGTTTACGCTTGAATTTTCAGTTGCCATAAAAGTCTAATATGTTTAACACAAGCTCAAAATAACCGAATTCTTTAATCACAATATTTTTCCCTTTGCAAGCCTCCCTATTGGCTCACAGCGCAGTCACACGTCCGTTCTTTTTAGTTTCTTTGGTTCCTTTAGCCTTCTTAAATTAACCCAGTGGGTGCCTTCAGCTCCGGCACATTTATATCCAATTACATTTGATCATTATTTTTTTGAGAACCCTCAGAATGCTGCGTTATTTCGGTCAGACTCAGTGGCCATCGTCCGTGTCTGTGAGCGAGGCTCTGTTTCCAGAAACAGAAAACTAAAAGTGGAGACTGCGGCTCTGTCAAGGTCATAAGGACTCCAGATGTGATCGTGTTTTTCAGGGGGGAAGACAGCAGGCTTTATCCTCCGGGCCACAGCTCGCTGCCCCGCGCCCGTTTTCACAGACAACAAACACACACACGCACACACACACACACACACACACACACACACACACACACACACACACACACACACACACACACACACA
>VURO01007803.1:35229-67089 GCA_015108175.1 Pelvicachromis taeniatus
AGGTGCATTCAGTTTTCTTTCTTTTTTACAGTTTTAATTGAATTCTCTCTCTCACACACACACACACACACACACACACACACACACACACAGTGGAATGTCCTACAATAACTCTAATGATCTGCTTAGTCAGCACACAGTTATATCTAGATTAACAACTCGGCATGTTTGTTTTATTTTTCTTTGACTGACGCTACAGTAGTTATGATGAGACACACCGAGTCCCACACAGTAAAACGTTGAAGCACTGAAAGCTGAGAGTGCCCACCAAAGTGCACAATGTGGGTAAGAACACACAAGTCCTGACAGCACTCTGGATGTCTCACGACAGCAAGGAGTCTATATGAAAGCCTCGCGCTTTGCTGGGCATCTTGAAGGCGGCCTCAGGTGCAGCCGTGCCCGGTGCTGTGTGCTGGAGGTATGTGGGTGCATCTCTGCCGGGCTCTGACATGTAAGTGTGCTGTGCCGGATAGTTCAGATTATAGGGCAGTACGTGGGCCACTGGGGGCCAGTACAGCCGGGGACCGGGCTGCTCCACGCATGGGCTGTCCTCCCTTCGTTTGAAAGGTGTGCCGAGAATGCTGTCGATGGCGAACGGGCTGGAGAATTTGGCCCCCACCCTCTCTTCCGGGGCCGGGAGGCGTGTGTCCTCGCTGAGGATGTCCGGGCTTTCCTGCTCCTTGGGGGGCCTCTTGGCGATGCGCTTCCTCCTGCGGCGGAACACCCCGTCAGCAAAGGTGTATTCGCTGTGTGGGTTGAGCATCCAGTAGTTGTCTTTGCCCCAGGGCCTGGACGGGTCCCGCAGGACTTTGAGGAAGCAGTCGTTGAGCGACAAGTTGTGGCGCACGGAGTTCCTCCAGCCGGTATAGCTGCCACGGAAAAACGGGAACTTCTTCATCAGGTAGTCATTGATCTCTGCCAGAGTGAGGCGGCCGCTGCTGGACTCCCGGATGGCCATGGCGATAAGGGCGATGTAGGAGTAAGGGGGCTTAGGTCTGCGGGTGTAGGGCTTCCCTTTGGCGCCATCGCTGCTCTGTGTGACAGGTGCCGGGCTGTTAGCTACGCAGTCTCCGTCCGACCCCAGCTCGTCTCCGGACAGGGGAGAAGGGACTCCCGCCTCTGCGTCAATGCACAACTCCAGCGGCTTCTGCGCGTAGTGATGCGCGGAGAAAACTTCAAGTTTCATTTTCCCAAAAAAGAAGGATAACCGTCTCCTCTCGGTAACCTTGCCGTGTGAATGGTCTCCTAGTTTGGACTCTTGTCTCAGCTCAGAAGCACAGCAGGTGTACGAGTCCTGACAGCAAAAATGTGTCTGAGTGTTTGTTGTGTGTTGTAAAGGCTCGTGTGGAGCGCTGGAGGCACCCTGAGCCTCAGTCTGGGGCAGCAGAACACAGATCTGTCTCCGGAGACACGCTTGTCTTGTTATAATATAACGCCTCGGAAAGGGACGGCCCACAGGCGGGGTTTCCAGCTCGAATCCATTGAAGCGACTGAAGTGATATAGTATATGTATGTTTACAATTGGACGTTACCATGCCACGCCAGGAAAGAAAAAAAAAAACGAGGGAGGATAAGTGAGGTGAGGCAGGGCAGGTATGACAAATATAATTAGCTTTAAACGCAACCATATCTATCTATCTATCTATCTATCTATCTATATATCTATCTGTGAATAGCTAGTTATTTCTAGTTACGAGTTACTTTTTATGGATTCAGTCAAAGTGCAATAAAATAAAGGAGACTAATGCAAAAATCTCCCACCTTCCTTCTTATGAAAATAACTTGAGTCCATTAAGGTTAAGAAATTAAAGACGTTTTTTTTTAATTCATATAAAAAAAATGTGACATTTTTTACGCACAACAGAAAATCCTTCCTGAAGTGCTGAATGGCTTGGCTTTTACACAGAAAAAAGAAGACGAAGGAGGAAAAACCCTCCACAGATTACAAAGGTGACAGAAGAGTTGATAGAGAAAAATGCTGTTGACTGCTTTTCACTTGAACCTCTCATACGCATTCGCCGCCGTTCCGGCGGAACGAGGAAGTAACGCGATGGCTAAACTGAAATAAAAACGATAGATTTTGGACGAGTTCCAATAAACGCAGATTGGATGACGTGTAAGTCGTCACACGCAATACGCGAGAAAGAATTCAGAGAAAATTCGCAAAGATTGCCCGCGAGTTCACGGGGAGTTCAGAGTAGAGGACCATTGCACCTGCATGCATGGAAACACCTGAGCGAAGAGCAGCATCGGGACCAACAACAAAAACACTTACCTCTGTGTCTGAACGTGTGAGGTAAAGGAGCGAGAGGAAGGTATCCACCGTCTCCGAAACTCCAGAACCCAACATTTACACGAAAATACATCGCGTTCTTGGATTATTATATTATAGTGCAGCATTTGGTTTAGTATAAGGAGTATAAGTACAAGGAGACCGCAGCACTGACTATCTGTACAAATAGATGTGCACTTCCATTAGCGCACTCTGGGTACAGTCACCTGGCCCTTGCTGCTTTAACTTGCTGCGCAGTAAGCTAAAGCAAACAGTTGAATTAAATTGTATTCTATTTCAACAACATGAAACAATTGTGCACATTAGGACTTTAAAGAATTAAAGTTTGTAAGGTAAATAAATTATTCATGCAACGATGGATTTGAAGAGAATTTCAGAACACCAGACTTTGTCAGTGTTGTAGTACAGGTTTGGTGACGGAGTCTAATAACGAGTTAATATCTGAGCTATAAATCACAGCTCCAGTCGACTGCTTGTCAATCAGTTACAGAATGGAGCTTACTTAAAACCTACTGGAGCAGGTTTTAAGTAAACTGACGCCCCTGACACCTGTAAACCGAATATTTTAGTGGCACTAACTCTTCTCCTGTCAGCGCCCGGGCCATGTGACGATGCGGAGAGCAGCTGGAGTTAACACGAGTTACGAGCCTTGCCTCAGGCCAGTTAAACTGTCTACTCTGGCACTCCTGCTCCTTTGTACCTGCCCGGACTCTTCGGGGCCCACAACAGCACAGAGCAGGTTCAGCTTCAATCACCCTAATGCTTGGGTGCGTGTTTACATAGTTCTGTTGAAAATGTTTCTATTCCTAGTTCCTAGTGAAAAATATAAGATAAGGTCACTATAAACTACCTACTGCCTTCTAGACAGCAGACAGCACCGAGATACCAATCTGTGTTTGGCACCTTGAGCAGTTTGTGAGTCTACAGTGAGACCTGTTTAAATGTTATCACATAATTATCAGTTTGGGTATACATGGCAGGCGTGATTAACGATAGGACCCTGAACTGTTTGTATATGTATGTTTGAGAGAACCTGTAAGGTATGCATGTCACCTATATGAACATGCACTTTGAAGCCTGTCTGTTTTTTCGAGTTGTGTTATGACAAGCCTGATGGCGGCTTGTTTCTTGAAAACACAGTTTTTTGTTATTTCGTTCCTTTGTCAAACTTAAGGTCCACTTGCCTGCTTTAAAGAGGGCACTGCTGAATGTAGGAGCCTGAGCCTGTAGGCGCTGTACGTGGCATTACTTCAGAGGTGCAGGTGGTTGATTATCTGAGAGCCCAAACTTTCTGACAGCCCTATAAAAATACAATATATTGTGCACAAAAATCACATTTCATTATGCATTTTAAACAAATCCTCACAGCCAAATGTTAAATGGGTTGCCATGCCAATTCTATCAGAACCCTCTCTCCCACATTTTACCTTTTTTCTCTCCCACTTCCACTGAATGTTTTTAAAGGTTTCTCCTGACAGATCATTTCTTTCAGAGGAAAATCTGCTAATACTTATGAATTCATCTAATTACACTTTAGTGATAAAGTCAGACCAGACATGTTTATAGTAAAGTAATGGATGCAGAAATAGATGCTGCACACTCTCAGAAATATGACTTCAATAAGACTCATATCCTTTATTTACTCTTATTGTTTACAGTTAATCTAAAAAGTATACACACTCCAAATCTGATTATTAGGACTAAGGGTAGCCACAGTTACCAGCCACTTATCAGTGACCCTTTGTCTTCAGAATTGACTTCATTCTTCATGGCAAAGAATCAGCAAGGTGCTGAAAACAGCCAGAAAAGAGATTTCGGTTAATATTGACATGATAGCATTACATCCCGTTTTTCCGTGGCGCAGGAACTCCGTGCGCCACAACTTGTCGCTCAACGACTGCTTCCTCAAAGTCCTGCGGGACCCGTCCAGGTCCTGGGGCAAAGACAATTAGTGGATGCTCACCACAGCTGCTGAAAATTTGTTGGCTGAGCATCCATGATGTGAATCTTCCCTCCCACTACATCCCATAAGTGTTCGACTGAATTGAAATCTAGTGAATGTGGAGGTCATTTGAATACAGTGAACTCATGATCTGAGCTTTGTGATGTGGTGCGTTCTTAGCACTGAGGGGCCACTAAGACTTGAAAACTGTGTGAGCCATTAAAAAGATCATAACCCTGTCCCCAATTTTGCACCTCTCTTGAAAGATCTTGCACTTTTGTAGGATAGATAAAGTTCAATAAAAAAAAAGAAACCTTTATTTAACTGCCACTCAAACTCCCAAAAAGTTGATTCTGTTCATCTGAAAACGTTTTCAGACGAACAGAATCAACTTTTTGGGATTTACTTACCCGGATGATTGCACACGCATCAAGATGCCATCCAAACTGTCAGTTTGTGTGTTCAAATTTGTGTTGTTTTCATTACAATAGAAAATAAAAATATTACCATGTCCGTGTAGAATATGAACTCCCTTGAAATTCATGAAAAGTGCTCTAAGTAAAGTGTCGAAGGAATTGAGTAAACCTGTAATTACAGTATATGACCCATGCTGTCATATTCTCACAGTTGAAAAACTTGTAACGGTAACTGTGAACCTGTTTATTGAACCTCAAAATTAGTCTTGAATGAGGTTTAATGCAAATCATACAATGAGGTTTTGCACACGGACGAGATTAAAACTCCCAAGTGTCGTAATCACAAAACTCCTTTGTCACAGGAAAGGAACATCAGAGAAACCAAAGGTTGTCACATATAAATTTACATTCTGGAAACAGCTTCCTTCTCTCTCCGGGAATTCGCTGGAGCAGCTGGAGAGCTGAAATTGTTTTTTGCTGAAACTCAGGAGGCCGACCGCTGAGAGCCTAAAACCAGAGGAAATCAGCGGCATGTGCGCTATCATTAACGCCGTCGCTGTACAACAACCTGGCAAGGCACAAAGGGAATTTTTACACTGCTTGGCTGGTGGTAGTTGTGCCTGCATGAATTTTTTTCTTTTTCTTTGCAGGAGTGAGATGAGGCTGTATACAATTTCAGGTACTCTGCCAAGGCAGCTACACACACCTGTGCCAAAGTGATGTGGTGTGAAAGGCAGCACACCTGTTCTCAGTTTTTTTTTGTGTGTGTGTTTTATTCTTTACATAGCAATTTAAAATCACAAGTGGAAAGACTGTTTACCCAAAGGGATCAATAAGGTATCACATTATCGTTTCACTCTGCACGTTCGGATTAAGGTGGAATTCAAACCTTCAAATCGCTTGAGAAGGTCAGGCTCTTCTTTCACCTTTAGGCCATAATGAAAGATGATATATTTAATGCATTAAACTGCTTCAAATGCATTGTCATATCAACAGAGTCAACTCTACCCCCCTGTTATGCTAAAGAGATGCGTTATGCTTATGTAACCTGTTAGCAAGTCTCTCCTAAAATTGGCAACTTGATGGTTTGGCTCACCTGTTGAGAATTAACCTGTCTTCTTTGAGCAGCAGAACTCTTTTAAGTGCAGACACGAGTGGCATTCCAGTTATGTAAATTGACTGGGTGAATCCCTCACAACTCCAAAAATAGCCCCACCTCTGCAGCGGTTGGCGCTCACACGCTAACCCTTGTCTGCAAGTCTTCGGATGACTTCTTACCTGTATCTCATCTTTGTTGTCTTTCTTCTCTGTGAGTGAAGGATGGCCAGCCCCCATGACTTTGTATAAACAAAGTTTGAGCTCTGTGTGTGTGTTTTTATGCGTGCGTGTGTGTGTGTGTGTGAGCAGGGTAGAGAGGAACGGCAACAAGATGCCCTGCGTGGCTGAGATTCCCAAGATTCCCTGCAGCAGATATAGTCTGACAGAGGCCGCCGATAGTAGACATGCTTCACTGGGGCGCACAGGTAGGTACAACAATGTGTCAGCTTCGCAGCCAACTTAAAGATCAGACATTCCACATAAGCTCCACTCATTCCTGCAGTCGGCTCAGTAGGTACCAGCTCAGGGGCGTGTGTGTACTGGGGCGTTTGTTTGAGTGCAGCTGTTTGTCCTCTCAGGTGTGTGGGTGTGGGAGATTGCGCATGTGCTGTGGCAAAATGGAAGAGCAAGATGCATACGTTCCATCTAGTTTATTCTTCGAGCGGTGATTACTGTAATTACCCTACGATGTGGCCTTCTAAGCGTTTGCTGCCTGCTTTGTTGTGCTTCTGTAGAATCAAACCTTTGTGTTTTGGAAGGAATTGGCAGGGGGGGCGTTCAGCCCATGTAATCAGAGGCACACCTGAGCACTTATCAACGACAAACAAAGTTCCCATGAAGCTGTTTTGATACATAACCCAGGAACTTTCCACACTGAACTGCTGCATGTAGCATCAAAGATGTACCCCTGATACCTGATAGGCAATTAAACAGACACGAAAACATGCAGTGACTCAGAGTTTTCATAAGCACGGTCTGATGTGCATAAATCTGTGCAGCATGTGTGTCAGCGATTAATAAATGAAATCTGATATGTGTATTTAAAAAAAAGAAAAGAAGCAGCATATCCTGGAGTCAGTTGGCAGCTGCAGGTTGCTATTTTGGGTTTTCCTGCATTCTTACTTAAGGAGTACACACCCTTGCCAGACCAACCGAGAGAAAGAGAGAAAATAGATACATATAAATAAACAGAGCCAACAAAGGTATAATTAAAGTAATTAAAGAAAGAGGTGAAGCACAGGTGAAGTACAGGTGAAATGCAGCCTGGAACTGGTAGGACCTAAAAGTCATGCAAAGTCATGTAACTCAGTCCCCTGTAACACCCCCCCACCCCTACCCAGTTACTGACTTGATATGCGAGCACATTTTTAGACTCGCACAATATGTTAGTGCAGTAAATCAGAAGTGCTATTTATTGATTTGTTTTATGTTTTTGCATCATAGTAGAGTCATTTCAAATATAAAGTGTGGTCATTCGGTGTATCATTGTGTATCATTAGCAAAAGAGCTCCTTTGTTTTACCAGCTCCTGCTCCAGATGTTCCCATCAGATTGGTACAAATGACACTGAGCGGCTGAGAATGGATGGATGGATGGATGGATGGATGGATGGATGGATCGCAGGTTCCTCTGGCTAGCAAAAGAACCAAGGGCATGTCTTGGTGTAAGTGTCCATATAGAACCTCAGTGATTTCATGAGGTCAACTCAAATGACCTTATGGTAAGCATCAGTACATTTTTGTTTGTATCAGTGCTCTAATGCTCGGCCCAAATTAATAGCAGATTAACAAAACAGCTCCTTTTGTGACCTGATGCCATGATTTAATTTATCCTATAGTTTGTATAAATCTGAAGAATGGTAAATACACTGGTTCCTATATAGACCATTTAAGTTTTTAACCTACCTTATTCACCCTTTCACATACAAGCACCGTTTTCTTTTTTAGTGCTTTCTAACACACACACAATGCATCAAAGAGCAGCTTGGAGACTGGAGCAGGCAGGTTGGAGCAGCTAGGATCAAACCACCAACCTTCTAGTTTTTAGAGGCCCTGCTTTACCTCCTGAGCCACAGCCACCCCACACAGCCAGAGAGCGTTGCTACCAAATTTGCAACCAAAGCCTGCACCATCACTAAAACACTTCCAGCAAGTAAGTAGACGCTGATATCAGATGGTAGTTGGCCATCTCCAAAAATTCAAAACATACCCCTCGAGAGAACAGCAGACTAAAGTGAATTTCTTAGTCTTGCCGGTAAAATGTTACTGTTAGGGCTTGTCTGTCAGTGAACCTCAGCCATGCGGGCCACACGGGCTTTATGCCTCCTGCCGTATCTGCCGCTATCGTCCATTTCAACTCTTCACACGCTAGAGTCCCCTCATATGCTATAGAGGCTATGGAGAGATGGAGGGTAAGGGATGGTGGGGTGGGGGAGAAAAAGGAGCAATGATTGATCTCAGCCATAGACACCTCGCTTTATCGCTGCAGCTGATAGGACCTAATTCCATTCAACTGCGCTGTAGGCTGTTTGGTGTAAGCATAAACACGGGGCCAAATCAGTACCTGTGCTGCTCTGTTTACCTGGCAGCCGTTCAGCTTTTTTCTGTCTAAACTTGAAATAGGAGCCAAACACTCTACTCACGCATAGTGGTTTGCACGAGATGCTTTGCCTACCTCTCAACCTACCACGAGGCTTCGTAGCTCTATTTCTGCACTGTCTGAACCTTAACCGCCCCTCTTATTTCTCTGATTGAGAGGTGGAACATCTAGCTCGAGGGCTTTAACTGCAAACACGGCGCTGAATTTGAGCAGTTACTAAGGAATTATCCCGTAGTTAACCCCAACAAACACCTCACTGATTGATAACATTAGCGTGTGGGTTGCAGGCCTATATTTTTCTTTTTTGTTCTTTTTACTGGTTAGTCAGCAAATCTTTTTATACTTTTTTATTAAAAGTATTTCTTAAGTCTTGTGTATTTGCAAGAAAACATACAACATTTTTAGGGAAAGCCTGTATTTAATTGCAGGTTAGATTAATGGTTATTTATTCTGTTATTCCAGTGCCGCAGTACTAATTTGGCACTAAAGATATTTTATATATAGATGTTGATTTTAAGTTTAAACAGAGATACTGTTATGTACTCTTTGTCCATGAAAGAGACATTTTGAAAGTATCAAAAGTAAACTACCTTCATCGCGAGACACCATTAAGTAATATGGTGGAAACTTTAGGATCCAGTGTTTTGTGGGATTCACATCATAATACTAAAAAAAATCAGCGCAGTCAGACATTCGGTCATTCATCTGTCTTATACAATAAAAAAAAAACTAATCTCAGTTTTTGTATTCAGCCAACTTTGAATGCTAAGAAAGACTTTGATTTTGAGTGAACCAAGAAGCAACTAAAGGTGTGGTTCAGTATCTTTCTCTGTATCCAAGGAGCACACAAAGTCAAAGCAGATATCCACACTAAAACATTTTGTTTCAAAACGTCTGCTAGCTAGAACCTAGCATCTACACTATTTGCGTGCTTATAGTGCCTCTAAAAGTGAGACTCTAGTTCAAACACTTTAGGATTGTAGTTAAGAGTCTCTAATAGATCTTATCAGTCACCATTATGTTTGTCCCATATTAGTGTATACATTGAGTATAAAATATCAATGTAGCCACCATAAGTTCACTGACTGGTTTTTGACTCCACTCAGCAGGAACATGCTGATGTTGTGAAGTGACCACATATTGGATGAACGTGTGTAGGGGTAAGGTAATAACTAATGCTGACTAACTCCATTAACAAGCTGTATTGTTAAACTTTAGGGTTAGAAAATACAGACCTATCAATTACTGCTAAGTAACAGATAAGAAAATACCAGAATTTCTTTCACTCATCAACTGAACAGCTGCTTTATAGAGTACCTACTAAAGCTTTTTCAGGTAATTAATTAGTTGGTTGCGTTATTTAATATGCATGTTGACATTGTAACTTAGCATTTTTACACTGGCTGCACTGAGATGTCTTATCAACATGCAATGTATGGTAAACAGATAGGTTACGCAAGGGATTATGTCTGAAATGTCTGAAACGAAGAATAATCTATCATCACTATTTAACACTGTAATTTGCAAAAACTGTGGCAGTGACATCAACATCAGACGTTATCAGAGAGCAACCGAGGTGAGTAGAGTGGGTAAAATATTGTAATTAAACTTTTTAAAAAAGAGCATTTTGTGAGAGAAATGTTTTTATTTAGTACTTCAAAATGAGTAAATTACAGAAAATGGCACGGTTGGATAGGTGAACCATTAGATACTGAATTCCAGTATGTGAAAAAAAAAGGCAACAACAGACTTCACCTGGCCATGAAAGCGCTTGTTAGTCATTTCTTTTTGAGTTTCTGAATACACCTGGACTAAGTACAAATATGGCTGTGATTTTGTTAAACCCACTGAATTAAAATCAGCATCTAGATCACATATTCATTATTGAATTAAAAACCCATTGTAGAGGTAGTCTGAGCACAGTTTAAAGCCATCAGTCGTTTTCATACATCATCAAAATTTAGATTTTTAACAGTGAAATAAAATGAAATTCTTAACAATTTCGACTTTGATATTTTTGTTTTGGTCTGACTTTGTCTGCCATTCGAGCTAACCTATGATGGGAGGAGGAGTCATTCTGGACTTGTACTTTTTTATTAACTCAAATATCAAACGTAGAGGAGTTTTTTCTTTCCTAATCTCCGTACACGGCTCATTGCAAGGGCAATTAGAAACCTGCGCTCCTGTGCAGATGTTACTGTTTGTAGAATGTGCTATTAGATATTGATCTGGTGATAATTTGTAAATGAATACCATTAAGGATAGGAAGTTTGCTGACAAAAAAGCCTAATCACCACCAGCTGGCCCAGGTCTTGTAATATGTCCTGCCTCCGCTCCAACATTGATCCATGGGAGTAAACAGCAGCAGTCTCACTGCAGGATACAAAACTTATCTGGTGGTTAAACATACCCGCTAATATAAGAGGAGAATGTGTATAAACGCGTGATATAAATATTATTTTGTAGAGAGCAGATTATATTGATGAACATTTATTTTATATTGTAAAAGCAATCCTTTGCCTTGTGTTTGTTCTATCAACAGATCAAATGAAGAAAACCAACACAGTGGATTTATCCTACTGAAAAGGATGGCGATGTCTGAGGTACAGCTGACTCCATGCTACCACTGCAAGGACCCCAGTATTTTAGAAGTGTAACTATTGCACATTTCTTTGAGAAAGTTCAGTATGATTGAAAATGATAGTGTGGACGCGGAGTGTTTTTAGACGAAAACGCTGTTTTCAAATTTATCCGGATTAGTGTAGATGTAGCCTAAGATGTGTTACCTCCAACTGCATGCCAGAGATACGGGTTTAGCCATTGGGACTGCCAGGTGAATGGTGAGAAGGAACAAAGTTTTAGCATCAAAACTGCTGCACATGCTTCTCCGCTGTGATGGGCAGTTATGGGTAAACTGCATGAAAACTGCATGAAATGACCATCAGCTGTGCCACAGTCAGATTCTAACACAGGAAAATACTTCAGTTTAAGCGCTGATATGAGAGTATTAACAGTTCAGAAAGGGGTTAGAGAGAGTAAAAATAGAATCATGTGTCAGTGAATGATGCACACCTCTCTTAAAGTCAAATTCCACCATCTTCAATTATGCTAAAAAAGAAGAAAAGCATAATTGCTGCACTGTGAAGCTGGGTCATGTTGAAAGCTGCCACACCACTCTAATTGAACTTTCTCTTTAAGGCGTTGTGAGAAAACAGGCGGTAACTATTTATACAGCTACACACCTGACCAGGCATCTATCCAAACAAAAGGTCTTGAACCCAACCCTTGCGTGCCTATCCAACCCAGACATCTGATTAATTATAGTGTGGCCGTTAAGGCAAAGAAAAACTAGCTAATGAAAAGTCAGCGAGTCTGCAGGCTCAACCTGCCCAAACAGCATCATGCGTGTTAGCTTGTAAAAGCCTCCGTACCGCCTCCCTCCCCCGCCGCTCCGTGTCGTTCCTCCCACACACACCCTGCCCCCCACCCATCCCACTGCCTCCCTCCTCTGCTCCGGGCCCATTCGTGCAGACGAGGTAAAACATCTCTCTCGCTGTGTCAGAGCCCCGCAGGTGGGCCCCGCGTTCTCAGGTAGATAATATCACTGTTACTATAGACCATGTTTGGGTTAGCTCGAAAACACTCTTCACGGCAGGAACAAAACAAAGTGCTCTGCAGTGCGTGATAACAGTGGGAGCTGCTCCCTACAAATTAACCTGTGGAAACACTTTGGCCTCGCACGAAACTCATACGCATAATACCTGCTCCTCCTACCGGCATTGAAGAAAAAAAAAAAATCTAAGTTTACACAATGTTCCTCTAGGATCATGGAATCATTTTGTAAGATTTCAGGAGATTTAAGAGAGTTCTCTTATATGTAATCCACCAAAGGACTAATGTTAATCCAAAACAGTGAAATAAGCCTGTAATGTCCTTGCGGTTATGTTATAGGACTGAGCTGCCTTATGTCCAGATTGAAAGCAATGCCCTGGTTGGACAAGTCTCTCTGTTTCTAATCTGCATACTGCCTGTGCAGTAGACTCTATAAATTGACTTTCTTTAAACAAAAGAGGCATGAATAGCTCGAATGTGCTCTGGGCCAGAAGCCGGGATGGCTTCCATAAACAGATCACCCAGGTGGTCCATGTGTGAGAGAGGGAGAGGAGCTTTGGTTGAGAGGCCTGCTGGTGCAATCACAACCCCGGATCTTCTTATTTCGCTAACTTGCCGTCTGTGTCTCAGCAATGTCCGAATATCAAGTCTGATTCATTTGCAGCTGCTGGTAACAAAACAATATATATTTCATCTTTGATATGTAGACTGCGTGGTGTCAGCAGCAGCCTGTCACTTTTCAAAGTTTCGGGTCCCTGCAGCTGCTGCCTTTTCTAGAGCCAATGCAAGTTATTCATTGTAAAACACCTACCTTTGTCTTTCTTTCAAGTACTGTACTTCTGGTAAAAAATGAAAGGTACAATGAGTCTCTGAGGACACCAGGAAAAAAAAGAAAAACCACAGAGAAGATTGATGATGTTGTGAAGGAGAACATGCACAAGGTTGATGAAAATGGAGGTAGACAATCCTCTGTGATGACCCGTAAAACTCAGCAGCCGAAAGAAGAAGATAACACTTTTACTAGGATATTTCTATTTCAAGGCATTGTCTACTTTGCAATTGAGAGGGGGAATAAATAATCTAATATCACTGTCATCTCTGGTTTTATCACACCCAAAAACACATGACAGTTACTGCAAAACAAGACAAATACTATAGGTTTTTGGCCTGAAGTTGATCTTTGTTTGTTTTTTTAAACTTAACACGATCCATTACCTCTGAATGCTAATTTCTCGATCTTTGTGCCTGACTATAACTGTGGCACTGTGCTTGTTTACGTGTCCTAGCTTATTTTGTGACCAAGGCAATAATGGCTCAAGATTTACCAGTTGGAAAAATACATTCCTTACACCTACACACATCACATGACAAGTGTAGTTCTCATTTTTATACTAGGTGAGGGTTCACACCAACAATAGCATACACGTCACTGCTTTATGTTTAGATAGCATTTTACGTAACTCTCCTTGTGTTTTCTTTTTTCAGTTTTTTTTTTTCTAATCACAGGTTGAGGATGTTACCTGGACTGTCCCTGTCTTCCGTCGTCCCATCAGCCCCTATCTTATCACACTGACCTGTGTTATTGTAAGGAACAGTTGTGCACGGCGATAGTTTATGTATAGGGAGTGTGACAGATCCTCAATTACATGCAGACTGGTCATTCAGCCCAACATGTCCAAACATACTTGTGCCATTAGCTGCTCACTCATGTTTGTCTGAAAAAAGGATTAGTGTGAAATATGAGGAAACAGTGACTGACAGTATGGGACTCTGAGGGTAACCCAGCTAGTGTTTCACAATGGTAAATAGTGTCAGGTAATAGCTGTGAGTCATTGTTGAGAGTATACTATCGCGTGTGTGTTAAGCAGTTGAGGTTAGGTCTGTGTGTGTGTGTGCATGTGTGTGTGTGAGTGTGTAGGTGCTATTAAAAACTGGTTCTCGTGTAATGTTGTTATGACAGATATCAATAGCACCGGGATCACCAGATACAGGGGGTTCCCTCCAGTCAAAAGCAAAACTAATTTTAAGTTCCTTGCTTTTACAGTATTTAGTCTTTGCCTGTAATCCTGGGCTAGTGAATCAGGTCTGACATTACTCACATGGGTTTAGATACAAGGCAAGGAGTACATGTTTGTCCGTGACTTAAACGCTGCAGAAGTTCCTGTTGTTTTTATTCAACATGCTAGTGCTCTGAGTGCAGCTCTAAAAATAACACAAAGCCCATAATTATGGTTTTAACTTAAAGCCCCCACCCATTCCTTCTCCACTCCCTCCTCCAATTCTCTTGCTTAGCACCTGTGCTGATATATGGTGTGTGTCTCTGTGTGTATTTTCCAGATGATTTATTGCATTACTGCTGTCAGACTTTGCGCAGGAATGCAGTCTATGATGTCAGTAACAATTGATTTGATGGCGTAACAAACCCAGTGACTTTATAGGAACACTGACGATGACATGAAGACTGGGTCCTCAATAATAGCGATTAGTCTATTTATAGTGCCACTATTTTTTTTGGAAATGTAAGGTGTGGCACTGAGGATTAAATAGCCACCTCATAGAGTTCTTCTAACATGTGCCTCAGGCCACATTGACAATAAATGAGAGTGTATATATATATATATATATATATATATATAATTTTTTTTAAATTCCCCGCTCGCCCCTGCGGGCGATCTATCCTTCAAGCTCGGGTCAGCTCGAGACCATAGGTGACCGAAAGAACGAGATTGTGCATACAAGCGGCGGAAATGGGCTTCCTCTGAAGGGTGGCGGGCCTCTCCCTTAGCGATAGGGTGAGAAGTTTGGCCATCCAGGAGGGGCTCAGAGTAGAGCCGCTGCTTCTTCACATCGAAAGGAGCCAGTTGAGGTTGTTTGGGCATCTAACAAGGATGCCTCCTGGGCGACTCCTGGGTTAGGAGGCGCCCAGGGCCTGTCCCACCGGGAGTAGGCCACGGGGCAGACCCAGGACACACTTGATAGATTAAATGTCTCAGGTACCCTGGGAACGCCTTGGTGTTCCCCCAGACAAGCTGGAGGAGGTGGCTGGGAAGAGGGAGGTTTGGGTTTTTCTGCTTGGACAGCTGCCCCTGCAACCCGGCCCCATATAAGCAGAAGAAGATGGATGGATGGATGGATGGCTCTTTAGAAATCACCTTGTTGTTCAAAAATAATGTTATACCTGTCAAGCTGTTATGTTTGGGATTTTTCCATTGATTTAGTTAAAGAAATTGGAACACATTATGTGTTTGTGTGACAAGTTAATATTATATAAAAAAAGAGACAATTTAAGATTGGTTCTTTGTGGAGTTGTCTGACATATTTTAGGCAAAGCCCTGGTTAACTTAAGTCCCATTTGAATGGTTGTATAACTCAAAAACTTTCCCAAAAACTGTGAGGTACGTAGACTGAAAACATAAAGGCAGCAGAGGGTCTCGTCCTTCTCCCTTCACTCCCAACCGATCTTGCCAGATGGCCACCTCTCACTGATCCTAGTTCTGATGGCGGTTTTTTCCTGTTAAAAAAGAAATGTCCTTCCTACTGTTGCCAAAACGCATGGTTATAGGGGGTCATTTGATTCTTGGGCTTTTTTCAGTTTTTTTCAGTATTATTGTAGGGTCTTTAACCCACAATATAAAGCACCTTGAGGTGATTGTTTTCAGGCCCCTCTTCTATGGAACCAGCTTCCAGTTTGGATTCAGGAGACAGACCCTATCTCTACTTTTAAGATTAGGCTTAAAACTTTCCTTTTTGCTAAAGCATATAGTTAGGGCTGGATCAGGTGACCCTGAATCCTTCCTTAGTTTTTTCGTTAGTTCAGTCACCTTTCTCATTCACCATGTGTTAATAGATCTCCCTGCATTCAACCATACTTGTTATTAATCTCTGGCTCTCTTCCACAGCATGTCTCTATCCTGTCTTCCTTCTTTCACCCCAACGATGGCCGCCCCTCCCTGATCCTGGTTCTGCCGGAGGTTTCTTCCTGTTAAAAGGGAGTTTTTCCTTCCCACTGTTGCCAAAGTGCTTGCTCATAGGGGGTCAAAAGATTGTTGGGTTTTTCACTGTATGTATTATTGTAGGGTCTACCTTACAATGTAAAGCACCTTGAGGCAACTGTTGTTGTGATTTGGCGCTATATAAATAAAACTAAACTCAATTGAAGTTCACGACTAGGTGTTTGATTTTATACACCTGTGCAAAGGGAAACACCATAGTTTAGAAATAAGGGGGGACAGGCCCAATACTTTTGTCCGTATATTATAAATATGGTGGACTTCTTCTGGGTGAAGCTGAGAATTGCCAGCTTGGTTGGTCTATGCTCATATTACATTAATCTTTATGCCAACAGCCAAAATGATGCAGTGATGAGTTTAATTTGCCTTGACTATACTGTCAACATATTGCATCTTCTCCCATTTCTAATGTTATGATTTTTAATTGTATAGGTTTCAGATGGTGTACAATGAGTGATAATACAGTGATAATTATTATTGCAATATGCAACTGCGCATACAGTTATGAATGACATCTTGATTTACTGTATCATGACTTTATACTCACATATTGCCTGTTAAAACATTCCTTTCAAAAATGTATGTCATATTCCATTCAAGTAGTTGCTGAATGGTGGGAATTATTACAGCATAACTCTTCAATGGCCCTGATGGACAGCGACATGTTAATAACGAGGAAAATGAATCATTTTGTTGTGTGGTGCAAACCTCAACTGATCAGCAGTGCTTTAGCATTAATGAGCTAATGTTATTATGCTGGCAAGCTAACTAAAACTTTTTTTTCCTTTTTTTTTTACAACAAAATCATCTAAATTATTCTGCTTTTATACTGCTGCTTACCTTTTTTCAGTTTTACATCTTAGGTCATATGATATGCCCTTGTGGTTCATGGGGTAGACTGGGTTTTGTATTCTAGTATTGAATACTAGAAGAAGCCTACAAGATTTAGAAGATAAATACACTGTTAGTGAATCTGTAAAGGTATACTTAAAAGATCATTTTTAAGGACATGAAATCCTAATCTGATAGGATATTTAAGTTCAACAAAATGTTTTGTTCACATTCTGTATGAACTTTACATAATTTAATTAACAATTAAGTTTTTAAGGCATCTAAACAGCTCTAAAAATGTTTGTACATTTGTGTCTCAGCACTAAAAGTTTAGCTTGATGGATGAATTAGGAAACACACGCACGCACACACACACACACAAATAAATAATTTTGTTGAGGAATAATTTTATTTCATCTTTAGTATGATGTGGATGTCATATGAATTTAAATGTTTTTAAAATATATAATTTTTAACATGCCTCTGTCATTCCACACTTCCTTATGGTATAATAAAGCATGTGTCCCTACGATCAGAGATGTAACTTAAAAAAAAAAAAAAAGAGGGTAAAAATGTACTTTGGCTCCACTGTTTTCCTCAGAGCTATGTACTTTACAAGCAATCTGCACCAGAGATGTAACAACAATGTTATCACATTTCTTCTTCTCACCTCTTCTGCACATTCAGTAGAGCAGCTCCACCACAGCGGCTGGCTGCCTGTTATCAGTCTCCTCATCGCTGCACCGTTTCTGTTGTTGCCTGATTATCAAGCATGCGACAATAACATGCCAACGTATGCGGGCATCTTCTGTCAGTTCAGAGAGCTGGCACGCTTGGCGAGGCTTGTGACGTCAAAGAGGCGGGGCTGTAGATCTGATCAGACCATGTGGCGCAACTACAGCACATGACAATACAGTGTTCCGAACAATCAATCATATACTGGTGCTGAGCTTCAAACAAGCTTCTGCCAGCCAAAAATGTGTGCAATCACCACATTGAAAACACTCAACTGTATTTTTGTTCCGGAACATTTTCACAACGAACTCATCAAGAAATATTCAGTTTCACCTTTATCCTGTATATGTTTTGATGTATCTTTACGAGGCCATATGTTGAGGCTCGGTAGATGGGGCAGTTTGCTAATTAGTGATTCAATTCCCGGCTCCCCCTATCTGCATCAAATTGAAAAGATTAGGAAAATGTATTGAATGCAGTGTATTAGAGCTATTAGAGCCAAATTTAAATCTGGTGTAGTTTTGGGTTTTGTAGATGCAATATTTAAACACCGAAGTAATGATGATGATGAATATTCACGAGTGCTTACTTAACCTCCTTAGGTCATCAGTGATGACGCTACCCTAACCCTCACTCTACCCCTAAGTGATCAGAATATGTCTTTTTTAAAAATGATTATATGTTCTTCCGAGATTTGGTAGTTAGCGAACAAATACAAGAATCATGCAGTTTATTTGAAAGAGTTGCCAGGAGAAGCCTCTTCTGTTTAAAAAGAACATTGCACCACAATTTATCTTTGCAAAATTACATCTGAACACACCAAAATTTAGGGAACATTGTCCTTTGGACAGACAAGACCAAAGAGGAGAGGACTGGCTATAAAGCACAATGTCGCATTAAGCAAAAATCCAAAAACAGCACAGCAGAACAAACACTTTATACCAGCTGTCAAGCACAGTGGTGGAGGGGTGGTAATTTGGGCAGTTTTGCAGCCACAGGACCTGCATGCCTTGCAGTCATTGATTTGAACTCCCCTGTATACCACAGAGTCAAAAGTGAGGCCATCTGTCCAACAGCTAAAGCTTGGCAGAACTGGGTCATGCAACAAGACAAAGATTCCAAGCTTAGCATCAAATCCTCAGTGGCTGAAAAAGAAAAGAATGAAGATGTTTCAACAGTTCCATCAAAATTCACAACACAACCCAAATGAAATACTTTTGAGGGATCTTAAGGGAAATGTGCATAAATAAATGCCCACAAACCTCTATGACCTGAAGGAACACTGTAGAGAAGAGTGGGCCATAAATTTCTCCATAAGATCAGAAGTCATACAGAAAACAATCACTTTAATTTACTGCTGCTAAACGTGGCTCTACAAGCTACTGACTGCATACAGTCCTTTGAAAACTTTCTTTTCCACATGACTGTATATGGCAAAAACCGCACCCCATCCTAACCCTAGATGGTGACCTAGCAGATGTTAGGAAATTAAATAGTAGTTGTGCATGCAAAAATATCTTACTGTCAAGACAGCCCTTTAGCTCCATCATCATGGGATTTCTTTTGGTGTTTCATGAAGCAAACAAACAACCAAACAAAAAGTCACACCAATAGGATTAATATCTGCTGTCCAATCCTGAAAGTTCAAAAAATTTAATAGTAGCTAGAAAAGGTGCTTACAGAGGAGCTGAGACCTTAGAGCATGCCAGAATTATCTTATCATCTTTTGCCACTATAAAGTACGTAGATTAAATTCATTTTGTTTGTTTTTGGAATTAACTAATGCTACAGTACAATCTGTTACTGTTGCCGTTTCACTGACATTTGAGAATTAATGGAGTCCCGCGTAAGACAACATCTCCGGGTGAGGAATGTGGTGGTGAAAGGGCACAAAAAATATGTTTGCTATGTCATTTAGAAAACAAAGAGATAAACATGCTACAGTATTTCTCTGGTAAAGACCAAATACATTCTCGACGCAGTACACAGGTGCGTGAGAATTTCTTACACTTGATTTAATGAGCTGTTCTCTCGGATCAGATAAGTCTTATCAGATCTGTGCTTGAATTGTTCTGTATAAACATCCAAGATAATCTGAGTGTGTGTGCACGTTTGTGCATGCCTGTGTGTCTGTGTCCGCATATTAGAGTGTAGAATAGGTGGTTGCATGTTTATATAGGACAAATCTAAGAACTAAGATCAGGTTTTAAACTAAACAGGGCAGTAAATTTAAACTGGCAGATTGCTGCTATGGGCAACCAAGACTGTGTTTGACAGTCTCTCCAAATTCACCTGAGTGTGTGTCCCAGGTGTGAGCACTCACTCAGTTCATCAACACGGTCTAGGTCAGGTGCATACCCCATGTAGTGGAACCCAATGTCTCTGCATCACAGTATAGAGATATTGTTTTAATCCTGTAGGTACTTGTGCCAAAACTGCACATCATACATCTCTATCTCTTCATGTAGCACCTGAATTCAAGGACCACCTGGTTCCTGCTAAGCTTGGTGTTTGCTTCAGGTTTGTCTTTGTTAAAAACAAACAACATCAACAAATTCACATTTGCTTTAAATTTTAGCTTTCTTGCTAATATCCATATCACTTAAGGAAGAATTATGAAGTTTATTTAAACTTTGAGTTTTCAAAGTTGATGTTTGACTGTTGTTTAATTAAAACGGGTTACAAAAGTGAACAATAAATATTGAGTTTAGCTAAACTGTTAAAAAAGATAATATGCAAGAAAAGTCAAACAATTAGATGACGCTTTATGAGTACACTCTTGGTGACAGCGGGAAGGAAAAACTCCCTTTGACAGGAATAAAACTCCAGCTAGGACCAGTCAACTTGTTCGGGGTGAGGGGGGGTAGACAGGACAAAAGACATACTTTGGGAGACTAAAAGATAAAGACTGAAAATAACTAAATGCCAAAATTATGTATAAAAACAGAAGAGGAAGAGTTGAAGAAGAAACACCCCTGCAGTGAGGCCTATTGCTGCATAAATAAGGGAGGATTCATGGTCACCTGATCCAGCCGTAATTACCGTATTTTTCACCCTATAAGACGCTCTGGAATATAAGACGCACCCAATTTTAAAGGAGGAAAATCTAGATTAGTAACCAAATACTGTAGTAAAATATTTTATATCAACTGTATAAAGTTAACAGCAGTTTAAGAACAATTTTATATCAACCATGTAAAATATTAAGAACTATCTTTACTCTCATTAACAGTCAGTAAAGTCAGTAAACAGTGAAAGTAACAAAAATAAGGCTGTAATGTTTTTATTCGAACCCCAAGAAGTCCGCCTGAACACTTTCACACCATACCGATGTGTGGTATGGTGTGTGTGTGTTGCTTCTGTGATCTATCCAGAAGCAACAGTATGATGTAGGGAGGGTAGTGTGTCTTCTCCCCGTGATTCGGAGGCGGAGCTTTGGCGGATCAATTCTTCTGCCCATCAATCACGGGCATCCAATCAAGTAGGAGCGGGGGTTGGAGCAGAGCACGGACAGCACACAGTAAACATTGGCCGGAGGAGGCAGAACGTATGGAGCAGGAAGGGCAGACGTGCGGACATTTCAGGGCAGCATAAATTGATACAGTGCCCGGGAGATATGCACAGAAGCGGTGAAATTGTGCCCGCACTGACCAGCAAGAAGTGAGACTGCCCGGGGAGACATGAGGAGGCACAGCCCGCACTGATGGAGGGAAAGGTACCAGTAAGCTCAGCAGAGCGTTGACATGGTGCCCGAGCAGCACGAGGTTAGACTGTCGGGAGGGGGGACAAGGCGCGCTATAGGAGGGGGAGGGAAGCCCGAACACACACAGGCTTGCCGTGTCAGGAGGGTCAGAGAAGTCTCCACAGCACAAATCCAGCCTGCAGCACACACAGCATAAAGAGAGGACTACAAGCAAGCGCCACACAAAGTTAGGAGCAGTTGTAATGCAGACAAAATGTGTATTTGTCGGATAAGACGCACCAACTTTTTCCCCCCAGTTTTGGGGAAGAAAAAGTGCGTCTTATACGACGAAAAATCTGGTAATTCTTAGCATGTTGAAAAAACAAAACAAAAAATCAAGCATATCACAAATATGTACAAGTCATTTAATTACAGACTGATTAATCAGCTACAAAAGTTAAAAAGTATAACAATATATGTTGCTGCTTAATGCAGTTTACCCGTGTTGGTCACATGGGAAGAGAATTTGAGTTGAATGTGAATTTGTATGGCGTATCTGTATAAGTAACATAACCAGCCTTGTTGTCAAGGTCACTCTCTTATGTCAGATTCTAATCCTCAGCAACTCTTAGGTGAGACGAGTCTCACAAAATGATTTCACTATCAGCACGTGTTCGACCATGATCCTTATCTGCAACTCTTTGCCCTTTTCCTTGACATTTCCTGTGAAATGAACATCTTAAACCTACCTTGCACTAAAGTTGCATTTATAGCACACTAGGCATATTTTCTACTCTGACTACACTGGATGATCATTGCCTCTTAGCCTACTATCATGTAGATGAAGGCACTTTCCGGACATATCTGTGAGACTGATTACACTTAATTCTATTTAAATTCATTTATTCTAATGTAAGGACCCTGCAATATCATCACCTACAGAAAAAAAAATTCAAAATTCGATAAGTAAATGGATAAAATACATCAATTGATCAAAAAAATATAGGAATTTATGATACAGATTGCTTGCTTTCATTTAAAGTGGCAATAGCACTATTTTTCAGTTCTATTTGCTTTTTTATTAGCTGGCTTAGCTTCTCCCTTTGACTTTTCCTTGATTTTCATGATCCTTTGAGAAAAGGCAATGTAACTTACCTGGCGCAATGTAAGCAGGTTTCTGATTGGCTAGAGAGACACATGCTGGCTGTCAAATTTTCTGTGCCACTAAGGAGACTTTTTAAAGAGAGGTTCTGCACAAGATGATTTAGTCCCAGCATTCACACTCAGTACATAAGAATAATATGAAAACCATTACTGTCCAAGTGCAAGTACCAGTAGAGACATAGCTGCGCATTGGTAGTTTTCCCAGACCTGCAACACTTTTTCAAAAGTTTCATTCTGTGTTTAGTGCTGAAACACAAAAAATTCTGCTGCAGAAAAAAGTTTTGGGGACTGTTAAGTTTAGGCAACGTACGTTGAACGCAAAATGAAACATGCAAGCCGAGAATGTAACATCACATTCGAGGGTGATAATGAACACAAAAATCAAAACAACTGGGATTTATAATATTTTTTAAAAGATTACTGTTCTGTTTAAATATCTTGATTTAATTATTTTTCTTTTAAATTACATGACTGCCCACATCTCAGGCTGCTTCAAAATGTGATTGTTGAATCTAAACAATGAATTCATCGGCAGCTGTTGAGGGATATATTTGAGTTTTTTCTCTTTTTTATACCACTTTCCACTACCCGGAAGCTAACGGATGGTCTAACCATGACAAGGAAACAAACTTCAGTGCAACAGAGACAGTAATGAGTACACATCAAGACCAGCCAGAAATCTATCCCTTCATACAGCTGTGGTTGAGCAGAGCAAGATATGGAAACTCAAAATGTAATAAATATTTCAGCCTCAGGTAGATGATGAATAGAGACCAGTGGGAGAAAGAGTCCACATCCCTGAGCTGTCCCATACCCTGTCCTGCAGAACTGATCAATCCAGCTTTACAATTCCCAGGAACGATACCACCTCACAATAAGAGTATTCAGAGAGTGCAACTCACCCTGAAAGTCAAGGACTCTACTTTGATGTTTTATAATGTTTTTATTACAGCGTGATGACATAAGCCTGTTATGGCATCATTGTGACAGTGTAGAGTGTTTTATTGAAAAAATAAAAAGTGTATTGTACAGCTCTCTATATGCCCTTCTAATATGATATTACTTAAAATGGTTTTCCTTGAAACAGCTGGTATAGGCTCCAGCGCCCACCGCGACCCTGATAAGCGGAAGCAAATGGATGGATGGATGTTTTTTTTTTGGTTTGTTTTTTCAAGGTCAACTTTGACCTTGAGTGCTAACAATGAAGGTCAAGGACAAATGCTTAGTGAAGGTTCCCCAAGGCCTAACATATTGGGAAATTTGAAGATGATCTTTAAAAATGAGTAATATTTTCAGTGTTTAGCACTGTTGCCTCACAGCAAGAAGGTCCTGAATTGGATTCGTTTCTCTGTGGAAGAGGATGGAAAATTCTTTACAGATTTTATGAAAATTTAATCAGCTTGTGCTGTTACTGACATCTACCATCACATTAAAATGATATATTAGCAACTGTAGAGGTTAGACTGCTAACAAACAGAACCGATCACATACCCTCTCCCTTTGGGGGGAGAATAAGACAATTTGCTCAATGATGATTTTTAACTTCCTGATGCCAAATGTCCTCATTACATTTGGACTTTTCTGCAGTTTATACTTCTTTATATTCAAAATATTGTTTTTACACTTTGCAAAACAATGGTGACTTACAGTATCAGGTCCAATTAATCCCAAATAGCTAAGAGAAATTAAAAATATCAAAAAGCAAAACAAGTTCAGGGCCCTATACTACAAAGCTTGTTTAGCATACCAGGATAAATTTCCGTTATCTGGATTCACTTACCCTAACGTTGTCAGTCAGGATAAATTAAGCTGGTCATTACCTGGATAATTAACCAGTGCGCATTCACATGAAATGCATGGTATTGGCAACATTTAACCAGTCAAAAAGGGACATTTCATGGATCCTGTGACTCTTCCACTGAAAATTATCACTGTGACACCTACAACAAAAAACATAAAATAGTGACTGAAATAAAATAAAATATAATAAAAATATAACAATAAAATGCAACAATGTCAAAAGGACAAGACATGATCATTAATCTGGTGATTCAGCATACTGAGCGGTAAAATAAACGTTAAAATTATATTTAATTATTTGAATCACTATGTGTGCTCTCTGTGCTGCTGTTTATTTCTAAGGTGACAGCTGCACATTAGTTTGCAGTGTGCAACTTGTTAAACTGCACATATAAAATAATATATAATAATATAACAACAGTATATGATGCCCAGGTATTTGTACATATTAGAATTTTGCACTTCTGTGGTGTCAGATCCCAGATAAATACATATGTATTATATGCTAATAAACAGTTTTGGTGACATCATATGCAGCATGGAAGAGGTTCACTTGTATTGTGTTCATGAGACACGAAAATGGAACTGTCTTGTGCAATTTAAGAGTAGTTGGAGGTGTTTTTTTTTGTTTGTAGTTGTCCTGTGGGTGGGACCAAGGTTGCTGCCTGTGGCATATTCATTAAAGAAACTGTCTGGTTCAGATGTATGCTGCATTGCTACACTTTCATTCATTCAATAACCTCAGTGTTTATTGATCCCGTCTTGTGTGGTGAGCCCAGCAGACTTACTGTATCTCAAACTTCTCCCAAGTTTGTTTTATCCTGAGCACAAGGTTGTTTATTTTTGCCTCACAGCTAAGTTCCCACTCTCCATCACATCCCAGCATTGGCTAATCTGATTTGATTTGAGTTTATTCAGTTTTTCATAGCCACAAGACAGTTGCATTGAGTGTGGCCATATTAGAATCAGCAGTTAACCTGACATCCATATGTTTGGACTGTGGGATTTGCAGGAAGAACAGTTCTTTTTGTATTTTGTTATTTTATTATTTTCAGATCAAGTAACAACACACCAAGAAGCTGGGAGAAAAAATATAAAAAACTAAAATTGTTCAAACCCACAGAGGTCACAGAGCAGGTAGTGTTCTCTGTTCTTTTAAAGCACATAAAAAAAAGAATAAGATCAAAAGAGCTGTAAACTGATTAGAATATATGCAATAAAAATATCCACCAGCTGATTTTAGCAGGTGATATGAAATACTGTCATGATGCAACATTTGTTTTCAACCCTATGGAGTTCCATAGAACACCTTGTCTTTTCTTAGGCAGCTTTATCTATCCATGATGTCAGATAACACACACCAAGTAGCTAAACTGCACTGTGAGGAATCATGGAGTCGTTTTTAACCAGGATATCTCCTGCAATGTGAATATTAAACAAATATGTAAGACTGCTTTCTTCCATTTACACAATATCTCTAAAATTGGAATCATCCTGTCTCGGAGTAATGCTGACAAACTAGTTCATGCATTGATTGCTTCTAGGACTACTGTAATTCATTATTATCAGACTGTCCAATAAACTACCTGCATCAAGAGTACTGACAAGGACTAGAAAGACAGAGCATATTGACTTCTCTTCACTGGCAAAAAACAGGTGGCAGTGGCATTTTATGGCCAGCCACAAACACGCCTACTATCATCAGAGTGCCATGTTTTATGAAGATGATCAGATGATACTGTTAGAAAGCTATTCTCATATACAGTGTTGCTTTGACTACAGTTCAGTCAAAGTACAACCGTGTTTGAGAGGAAGAGTGCAGTACGCTACATAAGTATAAAATCCTAGTTGTCGTGGTTCTGGGTATTTGACCCAGCATTTTGAGTTTATGGTGTTTTGTGATTTCTTTGTGTTGTAATGTTTTAGATTTCTATTATTTATTTATTTATTGAGTTTAGTCCTGGTTTTGCTTCTATGTTTTGTCATATTTCTGTTTCTGTGTTTTCTTGTCGATGTGTCTCGTCTCCCTTTTCTGTTTACATGTTTCCTTGCTTTTGTGTCCCCTGTCTGTCATCTGCATTCATCTATGTTCTCCCCAGCCCGTCATGTCTCTCTCCCTTTCTTTCCATGTCCCTTGCGTCCACTATCTCTCTCTCACTCCTTCTTTGTCCCTCTTCCATCCATCTCTCTCACTCCCATGTTCTCCATTTCCTGTCCTGTCATTGTTTTCGTCTACTTTTTCTGCTTCTATGTTCCCATGTCTGTTTCTCCCCCTGGTCTCAGTGTCAAGTCTGTATGCCTTAGTCTGTATGTTGTCTGTTTGTCCTGTGTTCAGTGTGTTCAGTGTGTTTGTTTCCTCCTGTGTCACCATGTTTATTCGCCCCACTTGTGCTCCACGTTTGTTTCCTTTTCTCTTGTCACCCTTTTGTGTATAGTGTGAGTTGTCATTCATTCTTTGTCAGGTCATCTGTTCACCATGTGCCATGTTTCTGTTCATCACGAGTCACATGTTCATGTCCATGTTAGCCACATTCAAGTTTCATCTTCTCTGTGTCTAGTGTTAGTTTATCCCAATTTAGTGTTTCCGTGTTCTAGTTTCCTTTTGCTTTTCATTTATATTGTTTCCCCAACTAACAATAAACAGTTTGCTTTTTGTTAAGTTATTCCTGTTTCGAGCGTCTGCTTGTGGGTTCACACCACAAACCAATCACCCAGCTGTCACATGAGGTCTGTAGGCAGTGTATTTTAATTTTTGGTTCTTTGGATTTATTTTTGGACATTTTAAATAATTTAGGTTCTAGTTCTGATATTTTGTCTTTCTCGTGCTATTCCGAGTTTTGTTATTTATATCCTTGATCCTTAGTTTGGTAACAGTGTTAGTCCCCTCTCCTGTCACCTGCTCCTTGTCTTGTCTGTGAGTACTCAGCCTTTGTCTCTGTGTTTCTTTTACTTTTGGTCTTTGTCTAGTTTATAGTTTCACGTCAAATTCTTAGTTTGTACCGGTTTATCTTCTTATTTTGTAATATTTGGTTATCTTCATCTGTGGCCCCTGTCATGTCTGCGTGTCTGTCTCTCTCTCTGTGCTCTGTCTGTATGGTTGTCTGGTCTCCCTGTTAGTTGTATCAGGTGAGTCTTGCGTCATCTGTCAGTAGCGTCTCTGTGTTTGTTACCTTCTTCTTGCATCATGTTTGTGTGTCTTGTTTCTGGGTCTCGGTCTCTGTTTTTATATTTCCTGTGTTACTTTGATAGTCCCTTGTCTCATCTACATTATGTTTGGTTTTGCTTCCTTTGTCTTGTATCGCACTCCCTGAGATCCCTTAGAGTTCAGTCCTGTCTCTGTGTCTGCAATTGTGTCCACACTCTGTCAGCCTGTAAGCTATATTCTAATATTATACACAGGAAGGTTATTAGACTAATCAATGTCATGGCTGGATCAAGCTTAAGACATGTTTTATTACGAGTGCATAATAAAACGGGAGGATTTTTTTAAAGAGGGAAAAAAATGAATTCCAGGACTAGCAAACCTATTTTCCTGAAAACTGATTGGCCAGTATGTGGTGCATTTGTATTTGCTGACCTCATATCTGAAACACAATATGACCTGAAAAAGTAAAACAACACCAAAGAAGAAAAAGTGAACTAAATTTCTGTAACTTAAAAGATAAAAAGTTACCTCACTAAGACCATTGTCCTACTTTGTAATGTCGGCCTCTGCTTCAGCTATGTTATTCTGACAACCATGAAAGGAATTCCTTCTATGAACCTGAAAATCTGATTGTTCTTTACCCATTTTTATTTGATGTTGCAAATTAGTTGTATGTAGATACATTTCTGGAAGGCACTGTTCCAGAGTTTAAAAGACAGTGTATTTCTATAAAGTTTTACTTGTTGTCGTCAACAAGTAAAACTTAACAATTTTAGGGGTGACATTGGTGCTCTCATTTACTTTACAGTGACCCATTATCTGTTTCTGAAGTTCCAAGAATTGCAGAGTCATATAACACATGCATTGTTAGATCTTCAGGCGAAATGAGACTTCAAGTTACATTTTTCATAAATTTAAATTTATGAATATGGTACGTTGGCCCTGAGATGCCAAATGCTGCAAAAGCACACAAAACACCTGCAAAAAGAAAAACGCTGCAAAAACACACAAAACACAACAGAAATGTTTCTGGGGAGACAATATCCCGACGGACCAGTTGCACGAACCAAAAGCTACATTAAAAATTATCTTTGTATGTATATTCCAGATATCTGTAGTATTATAAGAATCATGAGTTTACAACATAATTACCTCTCCTCAAATTCTTTGACATGTCTCCCAGTCCCAGCACAATGGCTAGCATGTTTTGTCTGGTCCGTCGGGTTATTGTCTCCCCAGAAACATTTCCGTTGTGTTTTGTGTGTTTTTGCAGCGTTTTTCTTTTTGCAGGTGTTTTGTGCGCTTTTGCAGTGTTTTTCTTTTTGTAGGTGTTTTGTGTGCTTTTGCAGCGTTTTTCTTTTTGCAGGTGTTTTGTGCGCTTTTGCAGTGTTTTTCTTTTTGTAGGTGTTTTGTGTGCTTTTGCAGCATTTGGCCTCTCAGGGCCACCGTAATATGGAGATTGATACTGATTCATATTCTGGGTAGCATGTACATAATGAAATTGCTTATGTGTGTCTTTGTGACAGCACGTGCCAGCTCTAAACAGCTACAGGTGACGCACAATCTGGATTTACCTACCATGATCATTATCCTCTGGTATGACAACCGGCCACTATTTCCGCAGCATTAATCACATCAGAGAAATCCCTGTTCTCTAGGAGATTAATTTAAAAAATTGACTTTACTGTTTGCATTTTGCTCTTAATATTCCAAATGGAAAAAGAAAGGTGTACATGAATTCAGTGAGTGAATTGTGCTTATTTTTTATCTCTCAGGTCACGGCTATCAGTCTGAAAGCAGCAGTTTAAGGCATTTCTACGTTCTGGACGAATATGTGCCTTTGTGTTTCTGATTGAAACTGCTTTTAGCAGTGCCAGCTGACATTTGGGAAAGACTGACTCACTGTTCACCTATAAATTAATGTATCATTCCAACAACTGCATGCTGAGGATCACAGAAGGATCACAACCAAAGTGAAGACTGTTTAAACTTAAATGCCTACTCTCTCATTAGACTCAAAGAGTTAGGATTTCCTTAGCTGACTTACTGTGACACATTTTAGAAATTATATATTTAAAATGCAATCATAGATTTTGACCATTTTAGGGTTTTTTTTTCTTGTTGTTGTTGTTGTTGTTTTTTGCCTGCTCCTCTTGTGACTGTCTCTGTGCTCAGGCTTGCATTATTTGAGTCACACATGTATACATGTATATATAAAAGTAATGGATCCAGACTCTATGCTGCACTAGTTCCTGAAACTGCTGCTGTGTATAGCTAACCTAGGCAACATGCTAATTACCCTTTTAACTAGATCTGTGTTCTAAAAATAGATTCAAGATTCAAATTCAAGATTCAAAGCGTTTATTGTCATATGTATAGAAGAAATAGCATTTCTCTGTGCAATGAAATTCTTCCTTTGCTGTCCATACAGAAATGCTAAGTTGGGTAAGGGTTAAAGAACAAGATAAATAAGGAGATAAATAATGAAAGATAAATAAATAAGTACAAATAAGTAAGTGAAGACAAGTGTGGTATGCAAATATTGATGTTGGTGGATGTACAAGGTGCTTAAAGTGCAAAAGTGGCCTGATGTTGGGGAAGAAGTAGTTGTTGAGTCCGGATGTTTTTGATTTCACACTTCTGAACCTTCGTCTCGAGGGCAGAAGTCTTTGAAAAAAGACTTTTACACATTATAAGTGTACCATTGAAATACTGTATAGAGCTTCCCTGGGACTTGATATTGGTGCACCTATGGTTAATTTCTGATCAACATTTAACGTAATATTTATGATGGACTGTGGGAGGACTGGAAAGACTGCAATTTCCAGCTGACCTGCTGCCAGATGAAATCCATATCAGGAACCATCACCACCTCCCACTCCCACCCACAGTCCACAGTATTCTGATGCTCACCTCAAAGGAGGCATGGGGCAGAAACACATTTTTACACAGACAGTAATGGAATTTCATCCTGCATTCACAATAGCTTCCTAGAGGCTTTTCCGGCACAGCTTAGCTAATTACTCTTCTTAATGAGTAATAAAGTGAAGCTGTCACTGTGTAAGTTAATGTTCAGATGTGTCTGTCCCACAGCTGAACCACAGGCACAGCACATCTGGCACAGGGAGTTCCCCCAGCAAGTGTAATGATCCAAACTGCTTTTGTTTATTAACCTTTTTTTTTTTTTTACTTTGCTTTCCTGCACTAAATGACTGATTAAGAGTTCATGGTGAGCCTTTGTGTCTTTCCAGTTTGACAGGAATGAACACAAGCACAAAACTATGTGTTGCCCAGTGAGTTTTAGGACTCAGTAATGCAGTGCAACATTTTTATGGCTAATTGTGATTTATCATTAAGCTGTTAATCACTTGAGTTGAGCTCATCTAAACCCATAATAATATATAAATAATATAAATATAAGAATAAAACTCCAAAGAATAAATTTGAAGCCCCCATTAGCTAAGAAAGAACAAGACCTGGGATCGTAAGACCTGGATTTCTTCCTGAGGAGGAAGATGGCGAGCCTTTCCCTTTGACCGAACCATAGCCATATCGAGTTGGCCCAGAAGGGCAGGTTGATTTGATTTGACTAAACACTGACTATTAAGCCGGCAGGACTGACATATCTGAGCTCAGATAGGATTCTGGGGTATTATTTTATTTTATTTTCATATTGTTATTTTTGTTTATGAAAGTGCTGTTTTATTGTTGCTATACAGTTCAATACGATTCAAAGCAACTTTATCTGTGGCTCCAGTCATTCTTCTGCATGCAACTCACTTTATCCCTCCTACGAATCGAGCTATTGACCCATTCCCTCCTTTTTACTTTAATTACCCTATCCTGTACTAGGCTACATATGCAACTCTATTCAAAATCTACAATCTGTCAGAGATGCTGTCCATCCAGCCTTCAAATACTGCAGGGCTGATGAGATGGAGCAGGTCCAAGAAGGACTATCTGGCCCAATACTCTGCCCAAAGGCAGAGCACACCACTGCACCTGGGACTCCATGGCAAGTTAGTAGAAAAGGGAAAGAACCGAAAATAGCACAACAAATAACATGAAAGGGAATATCTGGCTGAAGTTTCAATCGATGTTGTTGTTGCCACTGATCCTATATCTGGGATGGACAGGGAGCATCTAGAGCTGAGCCGAACAGCCAAATATGGATTACTCTTGACAGAATATAAATTCTGTTTTGACTAAAGTGGACATTATGAAATTGCTGTGAGTTTACAGTCGATCGTTTTAAAGAACCGGTTTGTTTTTGGTGTTCCCTCAACAGCTGTCAGTCCCTGTTGATTACCACAACTTCACTGGAGGGTAGTTTGTATGATACAGTTGAACACAATGGAAGGAAAGGATCATTTATATTTGTCATTTGATAAACGTCACATGTAACTGATGTCCCTCAAATACTACGATGTACTATACCTGATGTATTTTTGATTCATAGGAAATCCTGATTTATTATAACTTCCAAAATATATTGTTTAGATACAGTATTTGTTAATTCTTTATAGTCATGCTAG
>VURO01007805.1:3599-29834 GCA_015108175.1 Pelvicachromis taeniatus
GGTTAAAAAAAAAAAAAAACAAAACCAAAAAAAAAAAAAAAACAAAGCTCCAAATCAATGAAGACATACTGTGCCCAGTTTCATATACATTTCAAAACTTTCAGAACGGAAAGGCATAATGTTAACCAGAGCTTGTGTTATTCAGATACCTCCCATATGTACAGAAGTCACAGAGATGATGTCACTCAAGAGAGAGGAAACAGTGATGTTGTACTGACAAGTGAATGGTTTAAAGTCACCTCACCATCGTTAAAAGAAAAAGCAACGCAACGTCTTTTGTACGTTAGCGATATAAACAAAAGTCAAAGACAAACAAACAAAAGTCATAAATACACAATCAGACCTGCATAGAAAGCCAAACTCTTTAATCGCATCTAAACACTGTTCACCAAACTGGCAATTGGTCTGATACTTACAACTTCAACTAACTGCCCTAGCCTTTGAACCATTGCTTATTGCGTATGAAGCAAAAGCTCTACATGCTACATGCTTTATATTCCTGATATGCTGACTTTATGTTTATGACTCCACTATTATTCATGTTCCCAAATGAGAGCACTTTCTGGTTTTCTGAATGTAAAGCAGTTTATTTACATAATGTACTACCATAAAAAAAATTATCAGCTCTTATTCTAGCAAGTGAGACTTGTAATAATGTGTAAAGGTTAAGGCTCCAGATATTTTTCTTCTCTTTTTGCCATATTGCTTCAT
Organism: Pelvicachromis taeniatus; assembly: GCA_015108175.1. Lineage (NCBI taxonomy): Eukaryota > Metazoa > Chordata > Actinopteri > Cichliformes > Cichlidae > Pelvicachromis > Pelvicachromis taeniatus. The sequence goes on from VURO01007805.1 coordinate 4,311, forward strand.
TACATTCAGCTAAGCTTTATAACAAAAGTGTGTTTATGCGTATGGTTTAGCTTTTCTTTACAGCATGCTCATATAAACAAACACCAATATTCTTCATGGAATGTGGATTATCCTATTTCACTGCCTGTAGCCTTGAAATGAAGATACTGTAAAGCACAATGCAAGTAGATGGGTTTCTGATGAGGACTTGAAGTTGTTTTTTTTTTCCTTTTATTAGATTAAAAAGCCATTCATTCTGCAGTTTAAATTAATGGTATTACCATAAGCATCTCTATATGCACCATTTACATGTAAGGGATACACAACAAAAGGAGAAATTCTTTTTGTTTTAAACGTGTTGCAATTATGGAAGTCAGTGTTTTTGATATTTAGCAAAATCACCTCAGGCTTCAGTGACCTGCAGCTTGGAAAAATGTTAACTTTGGCTAAAATCCTTTTCTAATATGCCAAAACTTGCACTGGATTCTTTAAACCTCTAATGGAATATTTCAGATTTCTCAGTGGTATGCATTACTAACTAATGCCATAAGATCAGACTAGATATGAGGTGCTGTGGATGGAAAACAATGACGAGAACCATAACAGGCCAAAAAAAAAAATCCCACAGATATTTTTACCCTCATATATTTTCCTGTTGAGCCAAACACAACACCTATTATTGTACTTTTGTGATGCCGTCATGTGTTCAGCTGCTTTCAAGCCACCTTATTTGGAAATTTTTTTTTTCTATTCTCTCAAAATCTTGTTTCCTACTCCTATCCATTGCAACAAAATGTACAAGTTTCTCAATAAATACACACAAAACAGCAGGACAACAGAAGAAGAGACGCCACCAAAGAAAACACAAAAAAGGAAAAATCTGCACCCAATCAAAACATTCTTGCACTGTGAGGAAATACTGGAATAAGTACTACTGATCCTCAAGCTTTTACAAATTTTCCTTGAGCCATTTAATATAGTTGTCTGTCATGCGGCGTGCAATCAGGAAGTCAGTTGGCCACACGGTGAACATCAATGCTCCGTGGAATCCTGTGTCATAGTGTTCATGTGTCACCTCAACGCCAGCTGCACGGAGCCGTGTGGCATACATGATCCCGTCATCTCGGAGAACGTCATACTCACACGTCAGAATGTAGGCCTTGGGCAAAGAGCGTAACGCTGCGTCTGGAACAAGCAGGGGCGACGCCCTCGGATCAGCAAGAGATCGAGATGGTCCATCCATTGCAACTGCTCCCTCGGTAACTGCGGGAGCACTGTAGTTGTATTTTCTGTGATACGTTTCTGGTAGAAAAGCACTCCAGTTGACAAACTTCAGCAGGCTTGATGACTCTGGGTTGTTGTGGGTGTTGGCCATCATTGCTCTAAAAAAAGCTTTGTCGCTGGTGAAGTATTCACTCCAGAAACGCACCATAAGAGTGCGCGGCAGAATGGGCATGTACTGATTCTGCTGATATGAAGGCGTGTTAAGGTCCAGAGCCTGGAGCACAGGATAGAGGAGTGCTTGGGCCTTTAACTGAATCTGTTGACTAGGCTCCTTTTGCAACTGTTTAGACAAAGAAAGAATGAGAGAGGGATTTAAAAAGCAATCATCAGATCAAATGACTCAGTTTATTTCACTTCAGTACTTCCTGTTGGGCTTCATGTGTCATGACCTGTTAACTTCAATGTTGTAATAAAAATTAGAATGTGGGACTAATACAGCTATCCTCAAAAACAATGTCCTTGAGCAGCCTTCGTGCCCACCCCAAAAATCTTAAGCAATTTCTAAATACAGTCATTAATAGAAATAGAAAGAAATAACTTCTGTTATTTTCAAGTCTCAGAGACATTTTTGCTAATACATGCAGTGCTTTTCTATTCTTAAGCACTTCCTATACACACTGACTCAGGGTTCAGTATCTTGCCCAGAGATACTTTAAGATGCCACTCAAACTAACTGGGTAACAGTTATTATGTATCAGTTAAACACTTCAACTAACTTTAAAGGCAAAATGATATACAGGATACAGATGGTTGTATTTTAGGTGTTTTTAAGAACGATGGTTCCTTGGTCTTTTATTTCCTAAAAACAATAAAACAGTCTTGGCATGTGAACTGTACAAAAGTTGAAATAAAGTGTCTAAGAATTGATTCACAATTCCTTAACCTAGAGCAGTATGGCAAAATTAAATTCCAAAGAGATTCCTTGAGAACTCCTTGTCTTGCGAAGACATTTTTCTTTTAGTGTACCCAACATGCTGCTAAAACATCCATTTTCATCTTTCAGAAACTTCCATGAACCTTATATAGAATAGAATAGATCTTTATTGCCACTGTTACAAGAACAATGAAAGACAGTTTGGCATTTCTCCGTTAGCAGCATGTAGATTTTTACATTAAAATTCCTTTAGAATAAAGAGAAACCAAAAATATAGACTTAAAGAGGTGCCTACACGGGTTTTTTCTTCCCACTGTCACCAAAGCTGGGCGCCAAAGCTGTTGGGTTTTTCTCTGTTTTTTTTTTTTAGATTACTGAATTGCTTTACAATATGAAGCTCCTTGAGGCAACTGTTGTTGTGATTTGGCACCATATAAATAACATTGAATTGAATATGAAGATACCAACAAAGTTTTCTCCTCCAGTAACCCAAAGGTTATTGTGTGTGTGTGTGGGGGGGGGGGGTCCAAGAAAGCAACAGTGTTTTGTTTCAGGGTAATAGAAAACCATTTATCACACAGTAACTCAATAACCTATTCTTCTGCCACCTCATGAACAGGAAAACAGATTCGGTGTTATAAACAAAAAAAAAAAAGTACCTGTTGGGTGACTGCAGCGGCAAGGTTCCCCCCAGCACTATCCCCAGACACAGCAATGCGTCCAGGGTGCACATAGTACTGGGCCAGCACCCCCTTCTGGAGGAAGTGTTTGACCACACGGTAAACATCCTCATAGGGAATAGGGAAGTGGTGCGCTGGAGCAAGGCGATACCTGAGTAGATTTAACCATTTAATGTCATGTTTACAGACAATATTTCAGCAAACAAAGCACAGTGGGAAAAAAATGTAATAATTTTTGTATGACAAGGACAAACCGACAAATTTGAAACTACAATAAAGAGAGACAGTATAGAAAGGTTATACAAATGAAAAGAACTTCTTGCCATTTAGTTATTAACTTGAACTATAACTTGCATAATGCACAACGGATATTAAATGTCTTTACAATTCTTTGTTTTATGTAATGAAAAACTTAAGCCAGGTTAAAGGGAAAAAAATAATAAAAAGTATAAATATCTGGTTGCATAAGTGTGCACAGCCAACTATAAATAGCACATGTCCAGAATCAAACAATCACTTCACAGCTACAGCTGCTGCAAATTGCTTCTACACTGCTGAAATATGCTGTATACATTAAACGGGTTTGTTTTGCTCTAACCTTTGCAGTGTTGGTGTCATCTCTACAAGTATTTTAATCTATTTGCCAAATGTTACGTGTGGCTGAGCCTGAGACTCACTAATGCTTCAATTACACATTGAACCACTGGCAAAAAGCAGAAAGGAATTCAGATGAGCCAGATAAGGAAATACCCTACACACCCCCAAACACACAAGCTGTCCACTTCACTGCACAGTGGGTTGGTTTCAAAATCAAAATCTACATTTTAAGAGGTACAAATATCAATATCTAAACAGATGTTTAAAAGGTGAAAAAAATGATTTAGCGGATAATGTTAGTATTAGCAAACAACAGTTCAAGTACTGACACACAGACCAGGAGGCGGATGTGCCAAAGAATAGCAGTGGATGTGCTATGATGGGGAAAAGGATTACAGAGTCCCAAACAAAAAGAAAAATGGCGAGCTTAACAGCATCATCGCTTCAATCTAGCCTGTGACTAATGAGGGAAGACGGGGACGTGACAAAAGAAAATTGTGTGTGAGCAACGGGGGAAAAGTCGGGGGAAGAGGATGAGACCTATTAATACCACAGACAAAAAAGGAAATATAAACAATGACATTTAAAAAGCAAAACATATGCTTCTTCAGCAGCACCTCTTTTTTTTTTTTTATTGCAGTTTACTAGAGTTGCTGCATATACAGGACTATAAAATATGAAATACTTACTCCACCGAAAGAACCACAGCGTCGAGCTCAGTGACAACTTTTCTGGCCAGGAGATCATATGGACTCATTCCTGAGTAGATAGTAGAAAAGTAAAATGAAAAAGACTTAAATAACACAATAAGTAAGCTGAAAGCGAGGCATTCAGCTTAGCAATACTTCCTGGAAAGATTGGCGTTACTGTATTTGTGACAGGCCTTTAACAGATTGCACGAGCAGCGTGAGATGTGTCAAACTGCATGTCACGTCTTTGGATTAGCAAGGGTAACCACCCCCTGAGGTCCCCACCGCTCCAACAGAAGGCATGTTATTTCCCCAGGAAACTGAAAGCTTTGTGACTTGTGTTTCACAGTTTGTTCATTATTTATGACCCTGTCACAGTACCAGTCACTGGGAGTCGATATGAAGCTGTAACGTCATGAATCGCAATCAATCAATCGGACAATATTACCAGTACTCTCTTGAAACAACAATGGTAATATTCTGAGCTGAACACACAATGTGGTCATCTTTCACTTCATCTTTAAAAGCCACAGAGTCATTATTCAGTGTGATAAAGGAGAGCAGGGCCCAGCCCAGCTACTTACGGGAACTCCCCAGACACCATCCTCCACCGTGCAGGTAGATGATCGCTCTCCTGAGGTCTGTGTCACTACCCCGGTGCTTTGGCTGATATAACACCACCTCTACTCCATCAAACTTTTCTTCTGTCACCTTGACATGCTCATCAGAAACAGGTGCTATCTTTTCTAAAAGAGTAATGAAGTACATTACCCCCATGTAGTCCTTCAGGCCCAGTAATTCGCTTATGTCTGCCTGGAAATAGAGAAAGACAAATGTAAGGTATAGAGAAAAACTTATCATATAATTTGTTAGTATTTGTGAAACATGAGGCATCTCGGTTGTCTTTAGTACAAGTGATAACGTTGAGTGTAAGCCTACTAATCCTATGTACACAACATGCATAATATTCAAAACAGAAAAGGTCAAATATGCCAAACTTGTGACCATGATAAGGAAGAAGAGAGAGAAACAAAGAGTCACAAGAACGCTGTCTGGCAAAATGTCACGTCCCCTAAAGTTAACTGTTGAAAGAAGTCATACCTAAATGAAATAAAAGCATGACTTTTATTTCATTTAGGTGTGAAATAAAAGTCATACGTACACTTTTATTTCATAATGACTGGTACTCCATTATGTCTGCTTGCTGAAGCAGTAGAAAGCTGGCTTCAGGGTAATCAGCTGACGTGCCCACAATAAACTAATCAGAGTCATCTAGACCCAGCACCATCAGGAGCTCATGTCAGGCTGCAGTTTTATCATTAAAAAAAAAATTAAATTAAAAATTAAAAGACCAAACTGATGTGTACTAAACATTTTAGTATTAGAACAGATTCAATTGAAAAAAAATTTTTAGCACACAAACAAATTATTTGTTTAAATGTCATGTTTTTATGCTAAAGGGGGAACATGAGATACCATTATTCCTAGTTTAATAACAGAATTGCCCTGTGGGGCTCGAGGTAGTAGCCTGCACCTTTTTCTAACTGCATAATAATCAATATTAAAAACAAGCACAGCACTAAGATTTATTTGATACTTAAGATGTTAATAAGAAATAAACGTGTTCCAAAATAAATCCACTAACCATTATATTAAAACTACACTTAGCCTACTGATGATATGATGCAACACTAATGTATTCAAACCGCATTTGAAGACAATAAAAAAAATAAAAAAAAACGCTCTATTAGCCGTAGCACAATGGGCTACAGTAAACCACGGGCGTCTTATCCGTCATAAACGCAGACGGGTTCCCTTGATAGGTTCTATTATTAGAACAGGTGAGCAGGACTATACAAAACATGGATTAGCATCTGACATAATCTGGTGTAACCAGCATGTGCATCTGCATCAGCAAAAAGACAACAAACGTTTAACCTGCCACCTTAGCTGCTCAGAGAACAAAGGCAGTTTACCTACCGTTTCTCAGCTTATGGCTACATGACATACATACAGTACATTAAAGTGATCAGAAGGTGTGTTCACACATCCACAATACTGAAGAGCCTACACTCTTTGGGATTTTGTTTCAGTAACAGCAGAGCAGATTATCAAGATAGACGGCAAGAATAGTTCTTTTATTTTTTATTTTCCTTACCAGATGGCTGAGACTTCTAAAGAAAGAGTTGGTCAGCATGAGTTTCCATCTCTCTTCTATCTCCTCAGGAATGGGCTCGTAAACGTAATAAGCGGTGAAAGAGCAGAAAGCGACGAATAAAATGATGCTTCCCAGCCTCATTTTCCAGCGTGGGTCCCTGGCCACAAACTGCGGGGTGCAAAACAAACGGGCTGTTGCGCTTGTTAAGTCACTTGGCTTCGCGACTAAGCTTAGTCACGGAATCAATTCTTGGATCCACGCGAGCTAAATACTACAGCGAGCGCTCGGTGTCATTTTGTGGTCATCTGCGCGCATATTCTGAGCCTTTCTCGATGCTCCCGTGGGCTCCTTAGTGCGTGTCCGTCTCGTGGAGCAGCAGAATTAATTGAAGTGTCAGTGATATGGAGACAGGAGCGCGCACGCTGTGTGCTCACGAGGCAGGAACCGTCCCACCTTGGCCTGCAACTGAAATTCCTCAGGTGCCTCCTAATCGCTAGATTACACGGGGCGCGCGACTAAAGTTTATGCTAAGATGCACCTGATGCACGAGTGTCGCGGCTTGTAGCTCAAACATGGCTGTTGCGTTCAGATTTCCCCCCCTATTTTTTGTCCTTTACCGTTTCCCTCCTTCCACTCCCCAGGTTTTCCAAGTTTTCCAGTTGAATTCATAAGAAGAGAAAGTCTGTGTAGCTTCTATGTGGACACAGCAAAAGTCTGTGTACTGCAGATTTGGTTGCAAGGCTGTCCAAGCTAATTATATAATTGGTGACAGAGCCAGCTCTGATGTCTGCTTTTCCTGGTAGGACTGTCAAAAGCAACATGACTCTCTGATGCACTCACGTTTTCAAGCGCTGCAGGAGGGATGATTTGGTGCTTGCTGCAGCAGTGGGAATAAAAGTTTGCTGATGCAGGACTTTTCTTGTTTGATTTAATCTTTTTTCATGCCCGTATCTTTGTGTAAATAAATTGGCAAACTGGTTCAACAGATGTACTCGAATCAGATTGAATTCATTAAAACAAAACCCTAACAGTGGAGCAATGCCAGTAGTGAAGGGTACCGTAGCATGTGTGCTGTGAAGTTTTGTAAACACAAAAGAAGGTTGATGCCAGCTCGATGAGAGGAAAAGAAGTCGAGGGCCAGCCTTCATTACATTTCATTACATTACTACATTGCATTTGTTTGGTAAACGGTCCACCTGAGCTCAGTAAATAATGAGGAGTCCCTTCGCTGTCAAACTCTAGCTGTTTATGTTTTTTTAATGATGTTTCTCAATGTTTGATTTCTCTATAGGGTTCATCTGAGAAACTATGAACTATATGCCTCCCCATGACTTAGAGGTGACCCCTCTGTTATGATCTTTTTAATTTCTTTTAGTCCAACTGGAATTTAAAATTGGCTGGTGTTAGGGTGCAGGCAAGTGTCTCCTTCCATCATCTGTCAAATTCAATTGAGACAGAATCTGCATGATCCAGGGCTTGACAGCGGGTGAAAGCATCCATGAGACCGCTCACTGCTGAGCAGTGGAATACTAAATCTCTTCTCTGAATACAAAATCACACTTCAGACACTCAGGGATTCTCCCTGGAATTCCCTCCCTCTCGTTCGCCTCCAACAACTGGCCTGAGCTCAGCTTCTGATGGAGACCACCTCAGATCACTAGTAAATCTTTCATGGAGCTCTCTTCACTCTTTGCATCTTGTTAATGGGGAGGATGGGTGTCAGAAGATGTGGGGGTGGGTATGTTGTCTTCATCGACGTATACTCATGCTGTGCAGTGCTATGCCACGTGACTCTCCCACACCATGCTTGCGTGTATGGGTAGCTTAAGCAGATATGTACTGAAGTGTAGGACTATGTGTTTATGTGCTTGCTGGTGTAATCAGTGTAAGCTCACATACATACATATGAATGTGTGTATACACACAGATGGGCACATTCTTGGGATTACCAAATCTACAGAGGCACTTCAAATAGTTATAATTAAGGAACTCAATCCAGACCTCCCCTGCTTATAAGTATGAGTGGCAAACTTTGTAACTTTTTAAATTGCAGAGCTCCTGCTGAGGCAAAGCAGCTGCACTGCATGACAAGAGGCATCTGAAGGCACTTAATTCCAGAGTCCAGAGTGAGATGAGTGGAAGGAACATTTATTTGATATAATAATCAAAAAAATAGGTCAGGTTGCATGGCCAACTTTAAGCAACTAAAGCCACAAGATGTTTCCATCAGCAGCAAATAAAATCATGATATACAAACATAAATGGACACAAACATTAAGCTCAAGCATAATTCATATTTCCAAAGTTGTTTCCATGCAAAACAATTGTTTTCCTCCAGTGTTTTACTTAGAAATGTAGCATCCAGAAAAACACAAAGAGCTTTTTGCTCTTGATTTTGTTTTCTTGCAGTTACTTTTACTGCATATATTCTTTTACACAGACACACACACGTGTGTGTATTTATATTCTCGTGGGGACATCTCATTGACAAAATGCTTTCCCTAGCCGCTTACCCTAACCCTAACCATCAAAAATGAATGGCTAACCCTGACCCTAAACTTAACCATAACTTAATTGTAACTGTGACACTAAAACCGCATTTTGAGTCTCAAAAATGGCCCTCGTGGGGAGCAAAATCCCGGTCCCCACGAGTATAGTAAACTTCCAATTTTTGGTCCCCATGAAGATGTTAATACCCGTCCACCCACACACACACACACACACAGGATGCAATCTACTGCTTGGTTCTCTGTTTGAACTTCAACGAGTCTTCTTGAATACGCCTATAAGCCTATATGCCTGCTGTCATATGTAGTTAAACAGCTGTACCCAATAAACTTTTATTTTTCATTGTTCATTGCACCGAATGTGTTGCATTCAGGTTCATACGTGTCATGCAGGTTTTCCATGGAAGACTGAATTGCTCATAGTTAGAGACCCCCAAACACTATGGACACTATGTCCAGGTGAGCAGAATCAAGGATTTACTTACCTGGATGTCTGAGCATGCATGAGGACATAGTTAGAGACCCATCTATAATCACCAATGACTATCCTCAAAACTCAGAGCAGAAGTTGGTGTCTGCATTTTGCACAGATTTGAGAACCATTGTGAAGTTGCCAATGAGTGTTGGAAGGTGCACATGAAGGCAATCTTGAAAGAAACGATGGCCAATTTTAAATCAAGATTTTTATTTCTTCAAAATGTGTTTGCTAAACATTTATTTTAGCTAGAAAACTGTACAAATTGATTGATCATTTATTTTCATGCATACATCATTAAGTGATTGTGCCTGAGTGTATTCATCAGCACATAATACAAAATAAATAGTATCTGCTTGTACAAGTAGAGCAGTGATACTAGGCCCTACATGTCTGGGCAATATCTTAAATATTTGTTAGTGTCTGGAGTCAAGTACAATAGAATTGTTTTTTTCAAGTACTATATTCGTCTAAACACTTGCAACAATGCATCTATTCTTCCATTCTTGTTCTATCTATTTTTTCTTACAATAAACAGGCTAAACAGGGTCAAATAACTGTGTTTGATTTCAAGCTTTAGGCCAAAAGCAGAGTCACAGCCATGGCAGGTTTCTTTGTGTCATTAGTCCATCCTCCTGTCAGCTGTCCAGCTAAAATACTGTGTAACTGCTTTTGACAGTTACAGGTTTTTAACATACCTCTCTAATGATATAACAATCTAAGCATGCAAAGTACCATTGCGCTATATTGTATTCATATTGTGGTCATCAAGATGAACAGAATTAACAAAGAGTTCCTCATTCCTATTACGTATTTCTGAAAGTAAAGTGTGAGGATGAAAGAGCTACAATCATCAGTTCTGAAAAAAGAACACTTTGTACCAGGTGAGAAGATTGTAAGAGCCCAAGGAAAGTGATTCCTTGCTTTAATAATTGAATACTAAAGTTATTTCTGCATGCCATGACAAAGCCCTAAATTAGTAATGACGCAGACCAAGTTTTTATTCCTTTACGACATAAACGCCAAACAGTGCCAAATACTGCTTCCAGAAAGTATTGGACTGCAAATATGTTTATACCAGCAATTACATAATTATCATGTATGGATCGCTGGTTTCATATGTGAACGACTGAAAGAGCTGTAACCTTTTATTTAAGCTAGTAAAGACTGACCTACAAAAGCCATGCTTGCATAACGTATCTAGAAGAATGGAAAAAGTAAGATAATCGAGTGAATAAGATAATCAGCATCTGACTTGAGTGAAGATGATAATATTTACATGGAGCGTATGCTCTGTCAAAGGTTGTGAGGAGCCAAACTTTTACCCCTGTTTCAGATTAGAAATAATATACAGCGCTTGCAGTCTGCATTCCAAAACAAAGTCATTGTATTTTTTTCGAAGGCTCATTTTGTTAGCAGAAAAATACATAGTTCCACTTTCTTTTTGGTTTTTAAAGCAGCATCTACACAAACACTTTCTTACTAAATCCTTGCATGACAATATTTGAAATATTTCTTATTTTAAACAAAGCCAAAGAAAGGGAACAGATGTATCCTCCTGACAAGCAGAGCTTGCTGCCAAAAAGAAAGAAGTTACTAAAAAAGTTACAACTGAGAACGCCCCTAAGCAATTTTCTGTCATTACAGTAAACATGAACAATGACATTTCATTTAATACAATGCATAATGTGGTGTCTTTCTGCAGATACAGTATAAGGTCCCTGATAGCTTTGCAGTCATTCACCTTGTAGTCACATGGTCTTTGGGGACTGTACTGTGATTGTAAAACTTTAGTTTTCATCACTTTTTACCACCAGATCCTCCCTATCTATAGCAACCAATGCTGCAGTTTATTATTTCCACGCTGCGCCTCATGATCATTGGACTGGGTGTAGGAGAGAGCAGTGGATAAGATCTGCAGCTCTGCATCAGCACTTGCCTATGCAACACTTCTATCTTAAGGAATGTTGGCCTCTAACCCCAATTCCACGTGAATTTCTCCTGTTATCACCAAACACACGGATATTCAGAGGAGGGGGGTTGCATTCAACTACACATTGACTAAACAACTCAAAACATAGATTAAAAGCTCTGGAAAACAGAATAACTCAACCACTGCCTGTTTTAACCAGTTTTGACAAGTTACCCAAACATGGCGGAACATAAAAGGTTTGGCGTTTACATCATCCCTGACATATTCAAACTGCAGTCTACAGCTACACCAGCAGCTTTATGAGGCTGTACTTAAGCACCAGATAAGCCCTGCTAATGTCAGCACACTAACATGCTCACGCTGATAATGATAATCTTCAATGTGTAACACATTTTTTTCTTCCATTTTCTCCATCTTGTTTGTGTATGTTAGAACATGAGCAGCACAGAGTACTTTGCTGAGGACGATAGAACAACCTTATCCGCAAGCTAAAATGTAACGAAACTCAAGTTGACTTCACTAGGTGACAAGTCGGAGATCACAAAATTGATTGTAATTCATCTTAAGCGAGGCATAAATACACTAAAATGAATGACAATACAACGCAACGCCAGAAAAAAGACAGAAGATGTCTCTTAAAATATATTGTTAGTGTGAAAACATCCAGTATAAATTGTAGTCATCAGGGGGGAAAAAACAGGAAAGAAAAACTAATTTCCTGGTAGCGGTTACATAAAATACAAAGCACTATCTGCTATCAACTATCTTTGTACAACATTGGACACTAGCCTATTTATAAAAAATATTTTATTCCATGTACCACATTACATAAATGATAGCCACGACTACTCAGGCGTTACGTCTTAAATGGACTTTTAAAGGAAAATTACAAAAAGCTGCAGTGCATTAATACTTAAGGTATAAACCCTGCTTGGTTATTGACTTTTACTTTCCAGCAGAGGGTGCTCTGTCCTAAATCAACTACTGCTTTTGCTTCACTCGAGTCAAAACCAACTATTCCCCAAAAGTGCTTTCTGAGAAAATAATATTTTTTTTTTAACTTTTACAAATTCTGCAGAAGGTACAACGAGGTATTATAAGCATAGGATAATGAAAACTTGACATGCACATCACTAAATAGGTGTCTGTGATCATAAATATCAAGTATTTCATAATACTTTTATCTTTTCATTTGGTCAAGTATTGACACATGACCTCAATTTGGGTCTGCCTTAATCCTGTGTGGACTTAGTAATTGTACACGTCTTCCTTCATCAGTCTAAGCCGTGAGTGAATGTGAGAGTCAGTGTCTCTATGTTTCAATCCTGTAATGGTTTGACGACGTGTCCAGGGTGTAGCTCACTTCTCGCCGTATAACCTTTGGGATGGACTCGGCCTGCAACCCTGAACTGGTTAAAGAGTGAAAAAAAAGTACTTTCAATGTGTGGACAACCACAGGGGGTCTCTGTCTGAACTGAGCAGACAAAGAAACCAGTCATAATATCTGAGAGCTGAGAATAATTACACCAGAACAATGTGCAAATGCATCTGCTGCTAAAGGCACTGTCACCTCTTTGCCAACATATTAAACACTACTGAGTGTGCTCCTAGGGGACCGCATAAATAAATAACTGTAAGAAGCAATCATACTAGCAAAATAAAGGTAATAATACTCTTATTATTTTAATAATAATAATAATAATAATAATAAAAAAATATTAATCTTTCTTGCTTTACTGTAATAATTTCATTTAGGACACAGGGAAAACAATGCCATGGTTCATAATGATATTACAATGATGTGATATCATTAGGAACAAACTGATTATCAAAGTCATACAAAATTGGCATGATTAAAAAAAATACCTGTGAGATATGTCTGCATGGACCCCATTCGGTTGGATTAAACAGGTGCAGTATCACTTAAAATCTCCAGCTTCAATCATCCGAAATAGTTTCCAAACTTTTACTAAGTCAACAAAGTGGATTTTCTGTCCTTCTCCAAGGCAGATGGAAAGACAGGACCATGCTTTTACTGCTGCCCGAAAGTGAATAATATGATCCTGTGACTAATCCCAGTAACTGAAATACTGTACAGACCAAGCTTCTGTTTAGTAAAGTATAAAGGTCATGCAGGATAACAGGTTGGCTCATCTCTTCCTACTTTGGACCTCGGCCCCTTTAAATGTCAGGGTGTTTCTGGATATTCCTGTTCTTGTGAGAGAAAACTTGGCCATCAGTGAGGACAAAGAGATATTGGAAGAACTCCTGGGTCTGGAGGATCAATAAGCCACATGTTCAGTTTTTATGTCCTTTTGGCATCCGTTGAGGCACAATAAGGCCATTAACTGTGGATGAGTGACGTCATTTACAAGCCCCTCAAACAGACAATATTTTTAGTAGTGTTCTTTCAGAGTTTTGTAAGGTATCCAGCACTTACATTACAGCTTTATTTTGTAGTGTCTAAGACTGTTTTGATTCAATGACATCTATGTCTCTTTACAGACTTGACTTCTCAACTTTCCCATTGCTTGTGATGGGCTTATAGATATAGATTGTTAAAGGGCATCAGTAAATATTCATTAAACTCTTTGTGTTATCATCTTTAGTGGCTAGTTAAGTGTTATGTGAGTATCTTAAATATAATTTTATTGTGGAGGCAGGACAGGTTGTATACAGCAAACAATAATTAGCTATTTAACTGAGTGAATGAGGACAAAAAGGACAAAGTGGAAGATGCTGCAGATGTTACAGTGACCAAAGCAAACAGGGCAGATGAATGCAAAAATAAACATATAATGAATCGGAAAACCAGCACAAAATTTTGTTTAGTCTGAAGATCAAACCCTTAAACAGACACTCGATGAAAACTGTTTTGTAAAACAGGTGTTGCTTTCACTTGCTGCGTGATCCAAACTGGAGAGAGGTTATATTATCATACCAGTTAATCCTGAAGTGCACATTTATATTGTGTAATTTACAGTACTGATGCCCAACAAGTTTTCTACTTATTATATGACCTGCTGCATTTTTACAAATTTGTACGCTTTTGGTTTCAGCAATGGTTTAATGCTTTATGTGGCTGTGAAAGGCTCACATTTTTGTTCATGGTTTTAATTTTATGCGACTGACAAACTGCAAGCTGTTTTCCATTAATAACATTCTTATTCAGTGAATTAACTCACACACTCACACATGTGTCTGATGTGATGCTTCTCAATATTTGCAGATAAAAAAAAAAGAACTGTGATCCATACCTAACAGCTTGGCCCTTGATATCCTTTAATGGCTCCAAAGGAATGCAGTGGTTTTATTGGGGCCACTAGAGCCCAAAGGACCACTAGGCATGGAAATATAGTGGGCTAAGTAAGGTAGCAGGGGTTGTTTTTGTTTTCATAGTCCGGGGCATTAGATCAAAAACACATGTCGTTATACTCGCTTCACGATTGGTTTAGTTAGTAGCAAAACATTACGTTAGAATTACTACACTCAGACAAAAAAAAAAAAGGTATGATGTGTGCACAACTGGGCCCTGCTACACCAGCACAGGCTGTGTAGTTTTTTTGCTGTTTCCCAAATGTAAATGTGTATTAACAGTTTTATGTCTCATTTTTTATACTAATGTTTATTTGTGCAGAGAGTACAGTTTGTTTATTTTTTCTGTCCTTCATAAGATAATGAAAATAAGAGCTCATACTGAAAAACAACACCAAATTATCCCTTTGTTGTTATGGCAATTACATTTTACATGCTAGATTGTCACAAGATTTGGATACAACCATGTGTTGTATATGTATGTAGATTTTAAACTTGCTTCACTGCAATTTCTGTTTAAAGTGTCTGTCTTCTGTAGTCTGTGTGACCAAGAGAAAGAAATATGGCGTGCCACACTGACTGAGCTGCAGAATGCACGGTGTGCAATATTAAAAACAAATGCTTAATTTAAATAGGATTGCTACGGTCAACTGATCACTGCAGTCAGAGTGATAATGAAAACCCTAAACACAGAAGTTTACCAGTCTGTCAAATGACGATTTGTATTCCTCGCATGCTTCTATATATCACAATAAGGTCACACACATTCACACATGCTAACACGCTTGGGTTTCTATATATCACAATGATGTTAAGCACATTCACATGCTTGGGCATACTGCCCATCAACTGCTGGCCACATACACACAGCACAAGCACAAATAAAACAGGCCTTTTTCACAAGTTTCCAACGGCAACATCAAAATGATTCAAGGGACAATGAAACATTTTGACTAAACCAGTTTTAACTTGAAAACAAAGTAAAGTAATGAAGGTAAATAGAAATTAGGAAAGAGCAAATTACTGCTGATTCATTTTCTTTTCCCTGCAGTAACAAATAACTTGCAGATTATTAGATAAACTTACAAATTTATATACAGTTGTAAAGCAAATACAGTTGTGCCAGTCTGTAAAGCATGAAAACAAAAGGAGAAGAAGAAGAAGAAAGTTAATATGTGAACAACTCCTGAAGCATATATTAGCTCCTACATATATACACTCACTACACTTTATCAGGTACACCTTATTAGTACTGGCTTAGACCCCGTTTTGCCTTTAGAACTAAGTCTTTGCGGCACACATTCATTCCTCAGAGATTTTGGTCCATATTGACATGATAGCATCGCACAGGTGCTGTGTGAGATTTGTCGACTGATACACAGGCAACAAATTTTATTGTCGTATTTAAGAAACAAGCTCGACATGATCTGAGATTCAGAACATGGTGCTTTATCCTGTTGGAAGCAGCCATCAGACGATGGGTAAACTGTTGTCATAAAAGGGATGGATATGGTCAGCAACAATACTCACATAGACGGTGCTACTTAAACAATGCTCAGTTAGGGGTAAAGTTAAAGCTAAAGTGTGTCACAAGAATACTTCCCACACTATTATATTGCCACCAGCAGCCTGAATCGTTCATACAAGGTAGGATGGAGACATGCTTTCATGTTTTTTACACCAAAGTCTGAACCTGCCATCCGATTGTCACAGAAGAAATTGAGACTCAGACCATTTCCTTTTGCCAGTCTCCTACTGTCCAATTTGGGTTGAACAAATGTGAACTGTAGCCTCAATCTGAGGTGTGCCACCTGGTGTGGTCTTCTGCTACTGTAGTCTGCTTCAAGGCTCAGTGTGTGTATTACACTTTGGTCTTAAGTGCTCATTTGAGTCACTGTTGCCTTTCTCTCAGCTCAAAGCAGGCTGGCTTTCCTCTTCCAACCTCTGGCATCAAGCAATGAATTTTTATCCACTGGATTTTCTCTTATTTCCTTGTAAATCCGAGAGATGGTTGAGTGGGGAAAAGCAGATCGGCAGTTTCTGAAATACTTAAACCAGTCCATCTGGCACCAACAACCATGCCGTGTTGAAAATCACTTAAATCACCTTTCTTCCCCATTCTCATGCTCCGTCTGAACTACTGCAACAAATGACACGTGAAAAATAAAGCATGTCCTACAACATTAGTAACAATATGTGGAAGATCTTAATCATTTGTAACATGACCACTTAAAGAATGTCCATACCTACATCAGGAACACACCGATAGGGGGAGAACTTATTGTAACACACAATTGTGTGTTTAACTCCTCTCAGTCCATTAGTTTCCCTTACTCACATCAACCTCACAGAGAGATCAGAGATTACAGAATAGACCCAGTCCGGCGCAGAGGTCTGAGCTACAGAAAACTGTTGTCATACTCAATAACAATGATGGATTTTAACAGAAAAAAACAGCAAGAGTCACAGTTTGTGTTAAAGAGATGCTGACAGGAGATTCATAATGTCAACCTGATTGATTAGAATTACGTGTCTGGGTAAAATATTGTTTACAGATTTCTGTCTTACGGAAAATGCTATTTAAAGCAAATTAGCCCCTAGTTTGAGACATACGGATAAACATTACTATGAGGAACAAATAGTTGTTGACTAGCCAACATTAACAAACTGACTGATAAAGCTGAAAATAATCAAAAACAGCCACATGGGTTCATGGGACTATAAATACTCATCAAAGCATTATTTCAGCTCAGTCCATTTTCAAATAATCATGAGAGTCCATGAGCATACAATCCCATGATAAAGTCAAAGCTGCAAAATCACCGACTTTGACAGTGCAATCCTACATAAACACATTTTTCAGAAGGAATTTAAATTTAACGTCTGTTCCCTGTTCCCTTTCACTCCCAATATTGCTCGTTTTGATCAGCTTTTCATGTAGAAGAAGCAGGAATAACATAGTAATGTACAGACGAATACAAACGGGCACATAACACAAAAAGGAATATTAGAAGCAAGATAGTCCAGCAGAGTTCAAAAGCACTCATCTCAGTTCACCCACACAGTGTAAGTAAAGGCCTGTCCAAATCAGGAGTGCAAAATCTGATACTGACAGCAGAAGCCAGTCCCAAACAGGCTTTGGTGATATTGAATTTAAGATACAGGAATCTGAGTAGAAAATTATTGTTGAATTGTTGTGCCTCATTATTCCAAAATCTGTTTTTACTCATGAGGTCAAACTCCTTCCATCTTTTTTTTTTTTTTGCTGTGGTGACGAAGATTAAAATACTAACAGTAATCAAACAATTACAGTGCATTTATTAAAATGAGAATATACTGCTGATCCTAAAGCAGTAAAACATAGATCCATTAGGAATTTATTGAGCAGCCTGCTAAGAAACCCCAGCAGTTTCTCATTGTCGCAAAGATCCTGCTGTGGCTAAAACGCTTTTGATTATTGCTTAGTGTAAATCAGAGCTGGCTCATTCAACGCCAAACAAAGGAGGATTCTACGTGTGTCAGTAATTAGTAAAGAAATATCACCAAATTATTAAAAAAAAAAGTGATAGCTGAGCAAAAATGTCAGAGATACATAAGCTGCAAATTTATACCCATCAAATATGGCATGTGCACGAGTCTCTGATTTATGGGTTTTTATAAACAAAACTGTGCGTTAAACTGAAATGAAAAAGCTGAATATTTAGTCAGACAAGTCATTATAATGTATCTGTGTATGTGTGTGAGAGAGAGAGTGAGTGAAAGACTGCTTGGAAATTATGTTGCTCTCATACAGTCAGCTCATGTGATTTTCTTAGTGCGAGAATGTGATTGACACTTAAAAGCTAACTTTAGCTGACTGACCCTGGCTTACAGTCAAAGGCTCGAGGTAAGCGTGCTTGTACACAAGAAGAGTAATGTGTTAACTGTGTTAGAGTATGAATGGCAACAGAGAGCATGTTTCTTCAATCATTATATATCAGCTGGATAAAATGACAATACAGAACAGAGGTTTAAACCACCAACAAGAGGTCATCGCCCTACAGAGCAGACGGTAAAGGCGCCCAGAATAGCCAGAAATCTCAACTTATCTTTGGACATTGTAAAAGACAAAACTATAAGAACTATTAAATCCTGCAATTATCTATTAAAGCATATGAGATCACTGCAAAAAGTGCAGTCTTATGTAATGTCCACCCTACTGTTACTCATTTTCTATTAAGATTTAAAAATCTAGTTGGTATTGGTATAGAGAGTAAGCCTTCAGTAATAGTAATAAATCACACAGCAAAAGTACATTCATGTAGTTGTAAAAAAGCATAGAAGTAATCCAAAGTATTCAGAATACATGTTACAAAATACAAAATACATTTTAGGACATGTATTCTGTAATCTGTAGTGGAATACATTTTAAAAGTAACTTTCCCAACACTGTGACGGTACAATCACAAGTATTGAATCTATAATGTGTAATGCTGACAGGAAAGAATGGTTATTTCTTGGTAAAAAAAAATAAATAAAAATGCTGCTGCTGAGGTACCTTTCATCAGACCACTGCACTTAAACTGTTCCAGAAAACCTCATTACAGTAGCAAATGTAGCAAATCACCTTCATGTTATCATCTGCATAGTGTATCAGTATAAACTTGATTAATAAAGTTGCTCTACAACAAGAGACTTTTACAAAACCAGAGCAAGATATGGGAAGTGATAATGTTCTCTGACTGAGCCAGGTATGTTCTAACCTTCCATGTCATGACCCACAAATGCCAAAAGTCACGTCAGCTTCACAGCAGACAGCTGTTAACAGTCTGACAAATGTTACATTGGTCAGGCATGTCAGGAGAACTGGGCTCGCTTTCATCAGTGCTGTTGAGAATTTGTGAAACTTGAGTCAGACCGTGTCCACGAGTGAAACACAGAACTGAATTCCAGTAAAACAGATTTCTCGAAAACTCAGACAACACACAAAACTATGCACGCAGCACCACACGCAGTATTTGTTTACAAAACAGGATATATTTCATTTTATTACATACATAAACACATACATGACTTTTTTTATGAAGATGCATTTGGAATTTCACTGTTACCTCACGCTGCAAATAGAAAGATATCTAGACTTGTCCATATCGTAAATTAAGCTGGAATGTCACGTCACGGTAGCTAACAGAAGAGTGGGATTGAACAAAATGTATGAGGGATGTCAGAGTAACACTTCTTCTTACATCTTACATCTGACAAAGACAGTCATTTAAGGACTCCACAAAAGTGAAATGTCACACATTTCAAATCATTTTCCTTCTACATTTATGCAGCAATTTGTAGACAGTATCAAAATAAATTAAAATGACGTGGGATGGATGGCTCCCAACCCACACCGTTCTGGAAGGGTCAGCTGAACAGATGAGAAAAAAAGAAGTTCTCCTACATTGCTCTTCAAAGTAAGAAAAAAAATCTGGCTATCTGTTTTTATGTCTGCATGGTCTGGATTTTGTAATCCCCCTTTTTCCTAAACTCTAGGTTTATGCAACAATCAATCTTTTCTGCCTCCCGAATACACAAAGCCTGTATGATGCTAAAGCTCTTCAAAAAGACCTCTCTGTGTGTTTACTGCTCTATAAAGCACACCTGCAGATAGATGTGTAGACACATAAACATCAATTAATTTGCATATCACCAGATAGACCAGATAATTAGTGAGAGTTTCATTTTTAAAGTAAACTACATACACAGATGTATCTATAGTAAACATTTCTTGATACAGAAAAATAGAAAATATGCTGAGTTGTTATGAGGAGAAACATGTCAGGGATGGAGAGAGTGTCTCATGTAAGGCGATATTGTTTTCAAACCGCACTATTCCTGTCATTCACCTCCTGCAGAGGAGGGCCCCCAGTCCAAACCAAGCATTGAATGAGAAGGACTAAAACCAATGCTGTGTGTTTCCAGAGATTTCTCAGCCACCAGCTACCACAACATTTCTCCACATTCCCTTTAGCCTACACTGAATATACAGAAAAGACACTAATATCATAACTATGGCATTTAGCATGTTGCTTCTGGTGTATAAACAGAAAATTTTCATGAGTCAAACATTATTAATAAAAAAAAAAAAAAGTTGCTATAAAAAAGTTCACCTTTAAACCTGACTTAGCCTCTCATTTTAAGCACTTAGGTTGGAGAACAATACAGCTGCCCTTGCAGTGCTCCTCATCTGGAGTGAATTAAAGCCCAAGAGAAACAGTTTCCTCAGCCAGAAGAAGGATGGACCAAACTCAATTTTCTGATCAGCAGAATCGCAAACAAACAAATCCTGTTGTACTGGCCACATGGCTGTCCACATGCAAGCACAGGCTGTTGTAAACTATGCTCTTCCCATCTTCTCCCCTAGTCAGCCCCCTAAGCCTCTTATCACTACATTTTCCATGTGTTAGAAGAGGCTTAACTTCTCAGTGCTAATGATGACTTGGATCAAGACATAATTAACTCAAATATGTGTCTGCCCAAAAGAGAGAAAACAGAAAATCTGTTCTGTTTGCATATTAAACCCACTTTAACTGGGTTGGACATGAAACTCCACATAATTTAATTAAGTCGTGTTTGTATAAGATTTCTTGTGAAAGATGAGAAGAGAGGCTCACTAACTCCAACCGTTACAGCAGTTGGGAAGCAAATCAAAAGTGTAGGGGTCAACAGAGTGGGAGAACACAATTATCAGTACACTCTAACCAGTTAGTAAATCAAATGCACACTTACATCTATCACATAGTGACAGTTGCACGGCGCTTCATTTACTTTATTTAATTTAGACATCACAGAGAGAAGAGAAGAGAAGAGAAGAGAAGAGAAGAGAAGAGAAGAGAAGAGAAGAGAAGAGAAGAGACGAGGTGTTCGTGTCCATGTGTGAGGGTGTGTTATCCAGATGTACGAGTAAACAACACTGATGGAATATGCCAACCTTGCCTGTGACCTGAAATAAGCAATGACTGGGGAGCTCTTATATCCACACAGAGAACTAATCCAAAAACACACAATAATCTCTCAGGCCTCTATGGTTCTAAATTCATCTAAAAAGCTTACACAGTGCAGTGACTCATTAGTTAGTTCACAAGTATCAGAAAAGGAATACCAGTCCACTTTCTGTGATAAACTGAGGCAGCTGCTGAGTGTCACAACCATAAAAGCTTCTTTTATTGCTCATTACTTAGTCATAAGTTACACTTTTAGTTAAAAGATAAATCTTAGTCAGAAGATTATTTTATTGGTATGATACTATATTCTATTACTTTAGTATTATCTGGTGATTAATTCATTTTGTTATGAGAAAGGGTGGTAAATGATACCTGGGTGTTTCTGAGCAGTGGCTTAAGAGGAATAAAAAAGTGGCAAGAAAGCATAATACATCCACTTTATGTTAACAAGAGAACAGATTATAACAGTAAATATGGGGCCGTTTGTGTGCATTATGTATAACTTCAGTGACTTTTGTGATAAAACACACTCATTAAATGAATGGTATGTTTAGTTTTTTGTTGTTTTTTGTTTTTGCATGCCAGAATAGTGATTTATTTGTGGAATTTATCATAAGAAAAACCCCAAAAGCACACACAAAACCAATTTATTCAAATGACCCATTTGATAGAAGAGAAGAAAGTGAATTGTCTGCTGCTGTAATGTGTAACACATTGTGGCTCAAATGTGTTTTCATTTGACAGAAGGACTTTCACAGAAAAGAGTTTGAGGAGTAAGTGTGGACACATTTGGCATACTTTGGTCATGAGTCCAAATTTAATCACAGAAAAACAGGATTAAATAAAAAATATGAAAAAAATAAGTCATATCAGGAAACAGTCAGATTCTTCAAAAATACATGTGACCTCCTTCTGAGCTTCATCACATGAGTCAAAAATTATTATCTTGGCAGAAGTTAATATTTCCAATATCGTCCCCAGTAACTCAAGATGAGGAAGACTTTTGTTGGCCTTTTACTGTCTATCAGATGTTTCAAACAAAACAGTTCCCTGCATTTTTATTTGTAGTTTGTCTAGAAGTGCATTACAGCAGTTTATAAAGGAGGAGGAGGAGGAGACTGAAGCGTGTGCTCCGCTGCAGGCGCTCACAGAGAAATGACTCTAGTCCCTCTGTGCTTTCAGAGTGTGCTCATCTAAGAACTCAAACTGGAGAACTACTGAAACTGAATGTGGACTTTAAACACGTTGACTTGGAATTTCTAATTCATGCTTCTGCAGCAATTTCGGTTTCTACAGATGTTTAAGTGCGGTGAGAGAAACTGTATAAACTGTATGCAATCTTTCTATATACTATCTTTATTTTTCAGGGCTTAAATTCCTCTGTCTGCAGACATTTTTCTTCTGCAGGGGTATATTTCTCATTGTTTTTATTTTATTTTGCAAGTGCATGGACACGTTTAGACTTGAATGCGTATCCTTACCTAAGCTTTCTTCTTTGAAAACAATGAACAGCAATGACAAAAGATTTTAAAAAAATATTCAAAAATATGGCCGAATGAAGGAAATGACTTGAAAATTTCATCTATTTTTTCTATCTATATATCTTCATCCTTCTCTCTTCAGGTGGTTTTCATTAATGGTTCATAAGTTTTGCTCTAATTTGCTGTCCAACTGAAGCACCCAACTCCGTGCACAATGATTGAGTGTGTGTGCAGCTCTTCATACCTGCAGAGGTGGTTGCTAAAGACTTTGTTGTTCCTGGCTGCTGTGCTGCCTTCAAGTGCTGACTGTCCCAAACCATGCGCCTGCCATGTTACCACTGAAGTGCACTGCACCTTCAGATACCTGACTTCAGTACCTGACCACATCCTGCCAGCTGTTGAAAAAATTAACCTTGGGTAAGAGTTGAAGTGCACATACTCTTGGTGAAGAATCACTGAGTGATTTAAACCGCAGCCTTCGTAAACAGAATAGCATTACAAAAAGTATTTCTGCAAGTTAAACAAGTTTAGTCTAATAACTAGACCACATATATTTACTGTGTGGAAAAGAAACAACCTTTCAGAATTGAGATTTGAAAAAATATATATACATTTTTAAAAGTGTAATTGACTCAAGAAAACACAACTTTATACTGTAACTTCAATTTGTGAAGCTGAATATTAGCTCAGCAAATATTAGCACAGCTTTAAATACAACTTGGAAACAAAGCCACTAGCTAACAAGTATTAGCTAACAAGCATTAGCTAACAAGCGCTTGCCATCAGCAATCTTAACTTTAGCAGTGTTTAGTTTTATGTGCTTGAAGATGCTTCAAATCGTCTGTTGAATGCCTCTGGCTGTTATTATGGTAAAGATTCTGAAATACATGATACTGGAGTTTTATATCTCATAAACAGAGCTGCCTTACCTCCATCCTGTCTGTGATGGCGGTGGTGCTACTGCTTGGAAAGCTATTTGTCAATCAGATGACACACATCAGTGGTGCTCCACAAGTGCATTCAATTATTGTTCATAATTAGACCTCATTTCAGAATGTAACCAGGCCAGAACAGAACATTTACTACAGACATCCTAAGATGTCTGGGCATGCATACAGGCAGAATTAACAGTTAATTATGTAGTAATAATTTCCTCTACAAGCGTCAGCTCCAAGGGCATGCCATGGTGCTTGCTGACTCATACACAGTGAACTCATACATGCACACTATGAGTTGTTTTCATTAATATGTATCACAATATTAGTAATCAACAACATTTACTGGTATTGTTTTAAACTTGTCTTCACATGCATGTATGTTTCATGATGGTAAAATGTGGCCCTGACCTAGCATAGCTAGTACTACCATCCATCATGTGTTAGAAGTGGTGTAACATGAGAAAGAGCCAAGGTCCCTTACCCCCCAACCCCAAACACAGACATGCAAAAAAAACACCTATAAACAATTAAAAAGTACTTCAAATTTCATGTATACTGGTTCCTGCTACAAGAGTTTTCTCTGAGATGCTATAGTGACATGGTATCAAAATCGGAATACTTTATTAATCCTTAAGGAAATTATATAATTAAAAGTATTAAATTAATTATTAAATTAAATTGCCAAGAGAAACTGTTTCCTCAGCCAGAAGAAGGATGGACCAAACTCAACTTTCTGATTAAATGAGGAACAGGTAATATAGTTAGTACAATAATATATACCTATAGTTCACCTAGTTAGGTGTTTTCACTTATTTGTTTGACATCTGGATTAGAATGAATGTTGCATTTTGCTGAGATCCTTCATGTACCAGCATTGCCCACCTTTTAGGTTATATGCGTAGGACCTCAGTTGTATTTCAATAATATTTTTGTGCAGTATATTTGAAGACTCATTCAAAATGATGATCAATAACCAAAGCTTTTTCATTTCTATGCCATTAGGTACAACAGCATAACTATCATGAGAGAAAATGATCTTTCAGGGCTTGAAAACTTGCAACTGTTGTTGCTGCACAGCAACATTATACACACTACTGAAGACAGAGCCTTCAAAGACCTTAAGTCATTACAGGTAAAGTAAACAAAGCCAACCTGACTGCAATATCAAAAATATATCTTTGTGTGACAACCCTATTGTTTAGTGTTTTCAAATGAGTTTTTATTTCATTATTATTCATTATTATTTCATTTTGACTTGTCATTATTTTCTAGAGTAGATTTTCTTATTTCAGTTTATATTTTATATTTGAAAATGTGTTATTTTAGCTATTTTTAAACAAATGAGTTAACATGCTTGTTTTCATTTTTGAATGGAGGGCATATGTCAAACATGAGAGTTGAGCAAATCAAATCTTTTTCTTTATTTTTACAATAAAAATAAAGAATTCTTGAAGGCAGTTGTAGAGTTTCAATAGACAGTAGCCTCGTCAGTCGTAGTTGCAAGTTATAATAAAAGTTTTACTAAACCATCAGATACTAAAACCAAGGACATTTCCTCTCTCTCTCATATATATATATATATATATATGTGTGTGTGTGTGTGTGTGTGTGTGTGTGTGTGTGTGTGTGTGTGTGTGTGTGTG
>VURO01007813.1:4975-20892 GCA_015108175.1 Pelvicachromis taeniatus
CACACACACACCCACACACACATACACACACACACACACACACACACACACACACACACACACACACACACACACACAATGTGAAGGAAAGAATGGGGACTTTCCTGGGATTCAGTATCTTGCCTAAAGAGACTTCGACAGCCAGAGTATCACTGACCTTCCAATAGATCAGTGTGCTCTTTTCTTATGTGAGGTTTTCAGGGATGTTTATGAAATGTTTTCTTTTTTAACTAAATACCTTTTTTTTTTTGCAAGATTTCTAATTTCAGCTATCAAATATGGCCCCACCTTTATACAGGTCGCTGTGTCCAAAATAGCCACCGTGCACAACAAGTTAAAGTGGCACCATGAATTACAATGTGCAAGGTGTAAACATTGTACAAGGTGTCATTACGCACAAAAATAACACAGCAGATTTCAAACACTGGCTGCTTGTTGTGCACAGGAACCAAGGGATGTTTCCAAATTTCTCTTTTTCTGTAAATGTTTTCTTTGCAGCTACATAATTATCACATGTAAGAGTCAAAAGCAGTAAGTTGAATAATTCAGAAGCAATGCTGCCTTATTAACCAGCAGTCTCACACTTGTTAACTGTCACATGGGCTTCTTGTTGCAGATTTTTGGAGAAATATTTAACATTTTGGGAACTTTTTATGCAAAGCTAACCCAACTAGTTGCCGGTTATATCTTCCTATGGCCTTTACAGGAAAAGGGTTATCAATCTTCTTGGCTAACTCTTAATAACAAAAAGAATGAGGTGATTTTGCAAAATATAAAACAAGGCATATAAATTGCATTTACATTTCAGAAACTGATGTTTTCTCATAAACAGTACATGGAGTCATGTGAAACAGAAAGTTTTCACAGGGTTTTATGCAGCGCTATAAACAGCTAATCACATCCCATGATTCAGTAGCTTCTACAACCATTTTTAGCAGCAATAACTTGAAGTAATATTTTCTGTATGATTTTATCTGTCTCTCACATAACTGCGGGGAAATCTTTCTTTACAACGTTGCTTTAGTTTTTTGAGGTTTGGAGGCAGTTGTTCATGTACAATCACAGCACTTCAGTCGGGTTGAGGTTTGGACTTTGACTGAGTCATTGACTGATTTTTTTTCCATGTTCAGTTATTTTGCTGGAGATTTGTGGCTGTGTTTGGATCACTGTCTTGTTTCATGGCACAAAGCTTTTGCTTTCAGAAACTTGACTCTACAATACTTTGGTCTACAGAGGAGTTCATGGTCAACTCAGTGACCGCAAGGTGTCCAGGCCCTGTGGCTGCAGAACAAGCCTAAATCATCACCCCTCCTCTGTGCTGACAGTTGGTATGAGGTGTTTGGTTTTCACCAAATGTGGTGGTTTGATCCCATCTTTCCATTGTTGCATTCTTGAAATTTGGCTTTGTCCACTCTGGACATTGTTCGAGAAGTCTTGTGGTTTGTTCAGGTGCAGCTTTGCAAACCTAAGCTGTGCTGTCATACTCTTTTTAGAGAGAAGTCTTTTTGCTGATCGTACTATCATGACCTTTAACATTTTACATGCTAACTGAGTCCTAGAGAATCTGAGATGTAATTCTTGTGAATATTGCTTAGAAGATTGGGGCAACACAATCGCACACACCTGAATGATGCACACCAAAACCTCACGCTCAGTTAATTAACTTCATTTGATTAATGACACCTGGCTGCTACTTATGCTTTTAATTCCTATGGAAGCAGTAAAGTTGTACTGAGTTTTGGAGTCTGATGAAACTTTTCTTATTCACGTGAATGGTGCTTGGTGCATGTAGTTATTATGAGGTCATCCATTTTTAGTGAAGTCCTATTCTAAAGCCTTAAGCCAAGAATTTTGGCTCACGGTGCCTTGGTAAATTGGAGAAACAAGAGAGGAAAGGAATCTGACTTGGATCTCACCCTAATGCACACCCTCTTTTATCACACTTTTAACTACAATGAGGGTCAGAATGTACAAAAATAAAGTCATGCTTTATAAAGTAAGACATGAAACTAGTGAATGAGTTAAGTGAGTTTATACATCATGCGAGCAGTGGGGTTATTTTCTTACAGACTTCTATGCAATCTGACTTTTTGTAATCAAAGCTGTGATTTTGGCCATTAGAAAAAAAAAACATATTTAAGACACTTCATATTTGTGATAAGTTACTTCAGAGTGGCCTGCCTGCACCTCAACAATAACACGTGAAATAATTCTTACATTAAAGGTGTATGTGCTCTGAAGTTCACCAAGTGCCATCTTGTTGTAAAGAACCGTGACGTCTTGGCGTTCCTCTGCTGGTGATGTAGCCTGTCAAGCAACAGGAAGGAAAAACAAAAAAGCTAAACTGATTTGTTTTTTTTCCCGTTATATAGTCACATTTTGCTATCCTTTCATCAGCAGAGTCTCATTTGTTATGCTCCTGGCAGGCATGAATTAAAAAAAAGGATGGTTAAGAGCTTGGCTGATCTCCTGGTTCCAATATGTATTTGTCTGGTTCTCTCATTTACTGGAAGCAGAGATGAGGTGCTCATTTTTCATCTTGTCATTGTTAATTTTCCTGAACCTCGTTTCACAGTTCCATTTCCTGCTGCAGCTGGCACTCACATTGGCTATGTCTGTCTCCATCTCCAGCACTTGCATCATTTCCTCCCACACTCGGTCGTCATCCTGAGTCAAATTCCTGTCCTCTCGGGTTATCTTCGCAATGGAAACCATGAAGTGTAGGTAGGCCTCTCGAACCTGTGGTAAAGATAAAATAAAATTCATAATATATTCATCTTATTTTAACAAAAGCCTAGAACAAGTATTATATGGGTAAAAAAGTGCAAAAGTGAAACTCAACAGCACATTTTTTTCCCAAACCAAAGTGACTGTTATTCAAGATAAGATCTCACTATGTGCAGTTTTTATTGGACCACAGGTTCCAATAGATCTTTAGTCAGATGCTAGTTTTTAATATTAATCCGTTACACCTCCACTGAACTGTGGTGGAGGAAGAAACTTCACACATTCATATTTCAAAATCAAATACAAGAAAAGATATCTGCATGATTTCATTAGGAGAAAAGTATGTTTTTAATCAGGATTTGCATGAAATGTTCTGTATCACCTTTTTGTAGTTTCCATCATTGAAGTAATAGTCTCTAGATGGCATCCCAAGCCCGGGCTGGTCAATCTAAACAAAATACAAGAAAAGGACAGCAATTAAACACTTGTTCATACCCACAATCAAGATACATGCATAGATGTGTTTTTAACAGAATAATAATTAAAAATCCACATGCTGAGCTCAATTATTGACTATTATCTGTCTGATTGTCAGATGTGAAGATGTTTCAGAGTTCAAGATGTTAAGTCTCTCACTAGGAGTGATCAGAGTGATGACTGAGGCTGAGTGGTTTGGAAACAAAAGTATGTTGGACAAAAGATGTCAAATATGAAGCTGCCAGGCTGAGGGAAAAGAGAATGACCACAAAGAAGATTTGTGGATGTAGTAGAAGGAGATGCAGAGGGTTGATGTCACAGAGGAAGATGTTCGAAATGGAAGCAATGATCTGCTTTGGTGACGCCTAGACAGACCAGCTGAATGAAGAAAAGAGAGGTCTGTCTAATTTAATGAGTACCATTAATTTTATAGCAATCCATGAGCATGTTTTAATTTTAAATGAAAGGATGACTGAGTGACAGAACAGCACTGCCATGCCTCTGAACAACGCTCTCTAATGTCTCTGTAAACACTGAAACACATTAATGGGACACACTGTTGGACAGGGACACATCTGTCTTCATTACGATGAGTGAGTGATACACTGTATTTCAGTGCAGAGCACTAAATCCTGCTGAAGACCTCCCCTGTTTGAGTACCGTTTGCCAAAAGTGACAAGTCATTTAAGGAGTTTATTCATCCTTCTTAAGAGAAGAAACCAGACAAATGTCTGAGTAAGTGTGATTAGGATTGAGTCAGTGAAAGAAGTTAGACAGATTGTTCGTTTCATTAGTTTATGGACCTTGTTGACAGCAGAAAAAGTTGTATAAAAGCTGTTATGTATTGTGCCTGGACAAAATGTTTTCTCACGTAGATAATATGGCGCTGAGAGTCCCGGTCATCCGTCCACACATACATGTCCAGCACAACCTTCTTGTGGAAACGAGCAGTAAGTGTTGCCAGTGTGTCCTCAAGGCTCCACGCTTCCTCTGCAAAAAATGAAAAAAGAGGACAAATTTGCACTCAGGTTAAGAACATTTATCTAGCTGGAAGGAGCTATTCAGCGTACCCGGCTGCAGAAATCTCTATGCCTCTGCTGCACATTTTCTAGACTCGCTGTGTAAATCTGTGTGCGCAGATGCAGCAATGCGTGGCTAATTCTGTTTGAGCCACCATCCATGATTACATTTAATTAAAGTGGCAAGAGCCAGGAGCACAGGGAAGAGCGGGCTATTTAAAGCATCCTTCACAGTCCTGATTGAGGACTTGCTCTTCTGCCCACGCATCACTCTCCCAAACTCCACACCTGACTGCTCGACTGAAAAGCCTCGACCGGCCTCTTGATCCCACCAACAAAGCTTATACGCAGCTATTCACTGAGAGCAAATATAGCTGTACAGGCTCTGCGTGATGTTTTTGAGAAAGAACAGCACTTGTTTGCGTGCTGGTGTTACATGTGCACACGTGCTTGTTTGTATAGAACAGGCAGGAGGCATTAATCAGAGTGTGATTTGTACCTGTGGTGGTGTTCCAGTCCTCTGACGCCACAGGCCAGTCACCGATACTCTCAATGAGCTTCAGGAGGGGCTGCGAGTCACGCTGCTCTATGAGGCCTGCAGGGAAAAATGAATAATCTCAGGTTGTAGACCATAACAGGAACATTATGGTCTCACTACTAAAAGAAATCATGCCATATTGAGTTCAGACCAGTGGCAGGCACCAACACTGCTCTGAGATACAAAGCTATTTATTCACTGACTCCAAAGGCAAGTTTTCTTAAATAAATTGCCCAGTGACTAAAACAGGTTATTCTATCAAACGAGTTTATGCAATTTATCCAGACCCAGGTTGCATAATAGAAATGACTGGTATGCACAGCTGGTAAGTATTAAATATTAAGGTCTTAAAAAGTCTTCAGTTCAAGCTGGGGAACCTTGCTGATACCCCGGCTGAGGAAGGCTGACTGATATAATAAACAGCAAACAGTTTTTTGTCAGTATATCTTGTGCTCTCTTGTCCCTTTGTAGACAGCCTTACTTTCATTCATGCAGGAGCTGTAAAGGATTTTGGACTTCTTGATGGCATCTCTGTCCTCTTCACTGACTGTCTCGAGAACACCTGCAACAACCAAACACACAAACATTTTCTGTTTGAAAATGTTTCACCGAAATACTGCAGCCCACACTGACCCACACTGAAGATTTCACCCAGCTGACCTTTGAGGACAATCTCCAGCTTGTCTCGCAGAATGTCAAAGACGCTGTGACGGGAGCTGGTCTCCGGAATAACATGTCGCTCCAGCCAACCCCCACAGGCATACTGGTAGAAGTTATTGCAAGGCTTCACGGACTCATCCATGTTTTGCAAGAGCCGAGCAGCTGCCGGCGAGGAAAGAGAGACATAAGAACAGTATGGTGAAAACCTCACGAGGCAATTGATGGAGGACGATAGTGTAAAAACTGCAGGAGAAAAAAGAAAAAGCAGATTTCTCACCTGCAGTAACACAGTCTGCAGTTGTGCACACATTGCTGGGGTTGGAGCGTAACAGCTGGCCTGGAAATATCAATGCGAACAATTACGAAAGAACTCTTTGACCAACTGTGCCCTAACTGAGAGGGAGGATGTTGTTGTGTGAAGTTCAGACCCAATTTTAAGTAGCGTGGATCTGTAGTCTGCGTGAGAGAGGAAATGTCTGTGTCAGCAGTGACTGTGTTCTTTCACTTTTGTGTGGCTCTGCTGATCAGGCAGTAAAGGGACTTACAGTATTACAGTGTCTTTCAGAGGTGCAGGCTCAAATATGACACATGCCATCCCACTCATCCCGCAGTGTATTCTGTGTTGAGCTTAGAAGATGACACTTACCCTCACCTGTTGAGCTCCTGGAGACACTCGGCCTGTTTGATTGTTCTGAGTCGGATGCAAGAAAAAAGATCAAAACATCAGACAAACTCTGCAATAATTTATCATGACTTTAATAGCTGGGTTGAATGATATTTTCTTTTACTAACTGGCAATTTTTAAACAAAAGGAAAAGGACAGTTGCATTTTCCATCTTAAAGTGTGGACCCTGGTGTGGAGTGTACACATGATAAGACCGGGGAAAGTCCACATTTTACTAATTTTTGTGAGTGACATTAAACATTAAACTTTCTGCAAAGGATATCTAAAAACATAAGCCTTAACGTTACAAACAAAGAGAGTAGGGAGACACATGCCGTTACTGTTGTAATATCTGGATTTTTCCACGCTGATCCTGGCAGAGCCATTACCTTTCATAGCTGATGTGTAGAGGACTACAAGCCCGGCCAGGGCACAGCTGACTAACAGGAGCAGCACAGACAGACCAATTTCCGCAACAGTCCAGCGACGCTTTCCGGGTTTACTTGATTTCTCCATGATATCCATTTGGCTTTCGGATTTGCCCATATTCCTCCTAACTGCCGGCTCTGTAGGAAAGACACCGTTGAAGTGTGGGATGGTCCAGGCAGAGAGCTACCACTGTGTGTTTTTGCGTGTGTATGTGTGTGTGTGGGCTGTGCAGTTATCTATCGATAAACTGTGCCAGCTGACCTGCAGTGAGTGAGCTTCAACTGCCGAACACCTACAACAACTTCACTGACAGGAGTTCCACTGACGGTGAAACTGTTGGTCTTGATGCAGAATGCAGTTTATTTTTCTTTTATAAAGTGACATAAAATGTTTTAGCTCAGGCTTCTGAACCTGTTGAATCCACAAATAAGGTTTTGAGATTTTCTTTACACAGCTCAACAATACATTATAAACTATCTAAGTAGCTGGAGAGGTTAAACTGCCTTCAATCTTTTTTTTATTAGAGGAGTAGGAATGCTGAATTATAAATAGGGAGAAATTACTCTGCTGTTAATATTTAAACTGAAAAGGTCACCGTGTGAGTGATGGGTAATGAGTTTTCATCATGCGGACAGATGAGGGGAGATGAAAAGTTTTGGTCTGATTTAAGAGAAGGTAACTATGAAAAAAAAGTTGAAATTATGTTTCCATTTTTGGGTGCATACGTGGCTTCCTCCCCATTTATCAGTGAAACTGGTGGATATCTTTATCTCTTTAGTCCTTCAGAAAAAAAGCCACCACAGTCCAAAACAGTAGGTCCTTCAGTTTAAGCAATCATGTGCCAAAATAGAGAGGAACCACAGGCGTGGGTCACACATCTTTGCTAAAAAATGAACAGACAGATACGATAACTGTGCTCGAGGCGTCTTGGCCTTCCAGTAGAGCGAAATGTTTACCTGGACACCTTAGATATACAGGTGTAAATGATTATGTGTCTCAGCTGTCCACTTGTGAGCTCATCACCGCCGACACATTTTAAGGCCAAGTGTGACGGTTAAAGACTTTCTTGCAGCAGGCCTGTGGATGTGTTGTTGTTCTCTGTAATTTGGATTACACAATGGATTTCTGCAGCTTTAATATATCGTGGCTTGTGGGAATATTTAGTTGTTAAACTGAATATTTTTCCATAATACCGATGATTCTACAGAAGTTGGTCTACATGTTTTAATACTTATACTATATTCTGTGTATTTTGTATTGTGTAGGTTGTCATTTCACAGGCGCACCTTTATCGCTAAGCTCCATATGTTATTAATCTGGCAAGAACAGAGTCACCGTGCATCGAATGTGACACTCAAGCTGAAAACAATTTAACAAACAGTTGAACATTAAACTTGCTAACCCTGTTGGTTTTTTTTTTTAATACAAGTATTTCGCCCCACCTTCCAGCCCGACACACATGCACATGCACACTGAGCCATGCTTTACTTCAAGAGAGCTAATTTCTATGCACAATAATTATGCATTTGTGAGCACAATATTGCAAATGAGCATTTGTGCAGGGGACAAAACAACAATCACCCATGGCTTTCAGCAGCATTGCTTTGCATCTATTCACTCTGCAGCACCTGTTTCTTCCATAACCATTCCCATTGCCCTATCATTAGGCCTGACAGGGATGGGCTGTAAATCAGAGGTTCACACTGCTGTGGCCCATTAGCCCTTCCTGATGAATACTCATGGGCACATATCTGGCTCTACAGTGATGAAGAGTGGGCAGGGGCTTGTTAAAGCTTCACTACCAGCCGCAGACTGCATCAGCATCAGACCGCACAGAAACACCCTCTGAGGCTCAATCCTGACATAAAGCGTTAAAGACTGACCTCATATTGTAGAAAACTGTCCAGTAATAATGTTCAGTCTATTGTGACAACACAAGATTTACTGCTCACTACAAGGACTTATTTACATATTTCAAATGTTCTCAGACAGTCTCACTGCTTTCTCCCCAACATGGTAGAATTTAGGTTTTACAATCTGGATTTTCAGGTGAATATTAAATCCAAGGTTCATTTCCAACTAATACAAGGCTGAGTTAGCCTGGATAATTTTCTAATAATTCCATACCAAGCTAAACAAGGCCATCTTAACATCCTGTTTTCTTTAAATAAATAAGACAAGAAACCTTTTAAACCATCTTGCATTATTTTTGAATAGTCACTCTATGAAAAGCTGGACAAAAGTTAAACATAAGGATGTCACTTTTAATTTGTACTTTGAGCCATTACCTAAAATGAAATATTTCTCAGTGATGATTTGTTTGAATTAGTGCATTTTAAACATTATCTTATAGATGGAAATGGAAAAACAAGCAGATGGCATGCAAACACATGTGCTTCACATGCACTAAAATTAAATCAGTGTTGATTCACACAGCATCTGAACCATGCTCTGCCAAGATGTAGCCTTCTGAAGACACCTGTAATTGGCAAGCGTTTCCTATCATAAATTAGATTTTCTAAATCCTATAACCAGACCCCAGAGGAGATTCATGAGTCCAATTCCTTCTCAGTCTACTTTCTTTATAATGTGGAGAAAAGTTGGTGCTTATTTTAATGTCCAGGGAAGACAAAAATATATTGCCTACCCCCAGCCTCAATCTTTATTCCTCAACATGACCAAGCAAATGGTTAGAACAGGCTCTTTGTAACCTGAAAGACACAACTCGGGATGAAAGAGGACCAAAAACACTCATCATTGTCAGTCAAGCATATTGATTTATCTGCATTTTACTAACTATAAAGCTGGCAACACTTTTCAGATGGCATGGGCACCATGCTTGAGGTGTTCAGATGTTCAGCAGATTGAAAAAAGACATGTTAAACACATGCTTTCAAAGTGAGATGAATCAGCATTGTCACTGAATCAATCACGAGCTTTTAGCAGTGGAGGACAACTTGTGTCAGCTGTAGCTGAGATCCACGGGGTTTTACTTGCTTCTTAAAAGAAAGGCAAAAATACACAGAAGTAATATAGGTGCTGAAATTTAGCGGGCTGCTGAGTTGATAGCCTTGATAACCTTTACTGAAGTAGGGCTTGAAAAGACATGACATGAGCAAAGACAAAAATTTGAATCAACCAAGAGAGTAAAAATTTCCAACTCTATCACCAGATCACTGATCGAGACTGTTACTGAGTTTCTTTCTCTCGTTGTTAGTTCAAATTATTTTGTTTAGCTGAGTTCAAAGGCTCACATGGCTACCTGGCAGGCAATCATATCGCTGCTCATAACACTATGAGATTACTGTGCTCAATGTAGCATAACGCTAAGCCTTTATAAGCACCATTTAAAGAACTCACAGCTCCGAAACTCCCTAACTGCAGCAGGCTTGTCACATCTTCAATATTCCTGAGTCCATCACAGTCTGTCAGTAAGCTTTTAGCAAGGCAGGATAACGCTGTCTGTCACAGCTGAGATGGCATTTCTATTTCTAGCTCCTTTGTTTGATCAGGTAAAAGCCATGCTGAAATTAAAACATCATATTTGAAGATATTTGGCCAAAGAGGGTAGCAAAACAGACAAGAGCAAACACATTAAATGGTATAGCTTATTTAAAATGACAAGGGCAAACAACTTCTGCAGGCTATTGTGTTCATTTCTACACATGTATATATAAAGATAAGGGAGAACCAACAGAGATTAAGTTAATGGTATCCTCTGCCAACAGTGAGATGAGCATTCAAGCGAAAACCAACTCATTTGTTGAGTGACATTGCAGATTCAAAGTTAAAATTATGCTAAACACTTTCAGGTTGATTTTAAATCATTTTCTGAAGGTATCCACAGCAGCGTTGACATTAAATACTAGAAAAAACAAAACCCAAAAGTATCAAACACAATCTAACAGTCGGAGATTCGGGGTCTCCAAAATAAGAGCCTTTCTCTGTAACTGAGATTAATCTGTACTAAATGTCTTATGGAGTCTTTGTTTTAAGCATGTTAAGATTATATGCGGCTTTGTGCAGTGACTGGTACTGTACTTCGCCGAACTTTGTCTTACAAACAAAACAAGGATTATCAGGTCAGCCAGCGATCTGCACACTTTCACAAACGTTCCTTATTTTGCCCTAAACTGTGTGACGGTGTCATCTGCGTTTTCCCCACAGCAATGTCTGAACAGCTTAGTGTTTTAAATCTGTCCTGGGACCACGCCGCAGCTGACCTGATACCTGAAGGCTGCAGCTTCACAGGGTAACTTTAACCACTTTCACTTTGGCACTTGACAGCAAACAGGAATGCAATCTAAAGGACCCGGAGGCTTACCTTTGTATGTGGATGGCAGAAGTCCCTGAGCCGTTCCCCCACAGCGTGCTAATATCTCAAACACCCCTGCTGAGCATCCACTCAGAGCTGGTGTGTAGAGAAATGAGTCTGTGCTGCGGGTTGAAGGAGACGTTATCCAGTTCAGCGTGCTGCTTAGGGAATGAGTGAGGCAGCCGAGAGGGAGGGAGAATAAAAGAAGGAGAGGATAGAGGGAGGGAGAAAGAGGAGGCAGATGGGAGGTGATAGTACTAGATTGTTTTTGATTGCATGACTGTGATAAGAAAAAAAAACACATCAGGAACAAGTGTGCGTGTTATGAAGAGCTGAGGTGTGTAGCTGAGGGGTCAAAAGGATATTGGTTGTGTTACAGTGAGCATCAATTTCTTTTTCTCACTGTGGAGTGTGCCCAGCTGCTGAGCGGAAAGAGCAGAAAAATCTGGAAAGCTCTCAGAGACATAAGACAAAACACATCCTCAAAGCCCAATGCTGACAAATAATCCGACACACACCGTGTGTTTAAACCTATTTTAGCTGTTTTGTTCTTATCCCAGCAGCCACAAACATATGGATCTATACTACTCCAGTCTTCATCAGTACATGCACCACTCACCGCTGATTCTCCTGTCATACCTCTCTCCCCTAGTGTCCGGGAAAACTTGTCTTCCAGGAGCTCTTAGATGCCTATGGAGAGCCTGATGGGGATCTGAACCCTGGCCTGGTGTCAAATCTAAATGGCATGGCGCCTGGGCTCATTATCAGCCTGATTAACCACACTAATTAGCTGATAATAAAGCGAAAGTAATGTGTTTGGCTGATGTTCATAGACTCCCAGTCAGGTGTTGTTGCTACCCAATACATTTACAACAAATTTAAGAGATCTTGATCAAAACCAAAAAAATTTAAATAAAGAGCACATGTTGTTGAAGATGCACTCATGTGTTTATTACTCACATGCAGCATCATTTAAATTTAGAAAAAGGAATCGCGCAGAGATGTTTACCAGTGCAAAAGCTGCAGTCATTTAGCATGACTGATGGAGTGAAACGCAGCAGGGAGTGGAGATTTGAAACTGAGTTAATAATTTATTCATAGATTTTATTTAGCAGGAGAATATTTCCCCTCCTATAATGTTTCTGCAAGACTGCAATCAATTTATTTTGCTGTTGATCCTGAATTTGATAATCAGTCTACTGATTTCACTGATTTCATGTAATTAAGGTTTACCATGATACCAAATGATCAGACTAACTTTAATAACTACTAAAAAGTAGAATAATTTGTTACACTACAAAAATAAAAACTACGCACAGACTTTAACTACAGTTTGAAACATATTCCCAAGACATCAGTATTATTATTTATTAATACTTTAATGTCGGCTCTATGGAGATGTGTCTTATTGCATGGTCCACATATAGCTCCTGCAGGGGAGTGGTGAGATGTATTTCTTACTCTGAAAAGGCTAAACAGGAACATGCAACCAGCCATAAAAGTATTAGGTCATCGCTCTCTGCTTCGGAACTGTGAAGTCATCCCACAAGGACCGAGCTAAGTACACACAAAAGCTAAGTACTCGCACAGATGCTCATTTAAGTGTTACAAAGAGCTGTGAAATTACTTTTTTTGCAATAAAAATATTGAAAGCACTTCTATTTTGTTTTTCTTTGTTTCAACGTATGCAAACTTTAATTCGCAGTAGGCAAACAAAAAGCGTTGGTTAATTTGATTGACCTTTCTTTTTCTTCTGTTCCCTCTGTTTTGAATACTCTGCTTATTCTAGTTTGTCACGATTCAAAAAAGCTGCTCTGCTCACATCAAGTCTTTACTTCTCGCTGCAGTTTTCCAGTCTACGTATTGCATGTTATATACTGAAGTGCAAATTTTACCTGCGGTTTTGCAAGAGTCTTATAATGTTTAAGTAGGCAGCCTAAAATTAGATTATCAGAGATTTATTTGCTGTAAGGCCGTTTGTTCTCGTGCAGGCCATAAACAAATACTGGACTGTCTTGGTGATTAGTGGATCTGAAAAACAAGCTTGAAAGCTTTTTAATTAGGCTATTGTTGATGAATGCTACTGTACGTATTTGATGGAGAAGGCTGATCTACTTTGCTAAAAAGCTTTTGCCAGAAAATGTAATGTGCGCTCAGAAAGTCTCAGAGTGAGGGTAGAAGGATGTTGTTGCTGTGGGAAGGGAGTTTGTATATTTAGACCCCTTAACTAAGAATGATAATAGATTATGTGTTATGTAATTTGGAAAAAATTGAAATTGTATTTAATTTTTTTCATTAGATGAAGTAGACAAGAAAACAGTATGTTCTAACTGTAGATGCCTTAATTAATAAACATTTAAAAAACAGTTTTTCATTTTTACTCGTTCTGCTTTTGCCTATTTTAGAGCTTGGTGCTCAACAATAGCAGCAATCATGGCTTTACATTCTCATCTCCCTATTAATTAGGTCCTGTGCGTTGTTGGATTAGGCCTGCAGTCAGCGTGAGCTTAAAAAGCTTACAATATTTCAACTCCAACAATTAAAACCATGCCATTTTACAAAAAGCTCATTTATTGTGACTTTCTGATGAGGTGATATGAACTTATATTTGTCTCTTCTTTCAAAAACCATTATAGTCTCTTGGTTATGTAAGAGTGGTTTGCTGAAAGAGGGAGAGATTGCATGAAACAGTGGCACTGAATCTTGTTAGAAGCAGGTGGATGTTGAGCCTGTCTGTCTGTCTGACAGTGTATGTTGTGCTTAAACACTCTTTGTCAGCTTGGTGGCATTCAGTTAGATTCATTGTCTTCCCTCAGCCTGAAAGAAAGGCTGTGATTAACTGGTGTGTTCCTCCTCTGTTGATTTACTGCATGTGTTTAATAGGCCTCGGAGAAGGCACACAGGCCATTAAGCACAGCGCTAACATAAAAGCTCCAAAATGAGGTCCCGCTGCAGACTGACTCTGAGGAACCAAATGGGAAGCAAACCTCATGGTCTCTGTCCTCATCTCACAAATCAGCATTCATTAGATCGCAGTGTGCAGGTGTAATGTGTTGAAATACGAGTGACCGCTGGTATATTCATTCCTCAAATGCAGTATAAGCATGGCTGAGCATAATTGCGTTGGGGATAACTTCTTTGGAAAAGAAAGTATGACGATTTTGCTCTATAAGAAGATATTTTTTCCTACCATTGCCTTTTTTATGTTTGTGTTCTGCTGAACTTTAAGAAGTCTATTATAGATGGAACATACGGTCATTTCTGCTTTTGTTAAAACCCTTTTCATGGTTTCTTCTCAGTTTGTGAATACTGTCTTTAGCTTGCCAAAGACAGTAATAAGAACAAATAGTTTTTCCTTGAATTATTTTGTCAAGCAGATGTAAAACTGCACAGAAATAATTAGAGAGTAATAACAAAAAAGGGGAAACAGTCACAGCAGCATGAAGAGCTTGAAGTAGGTTGGGCTTTCATATGGAAAGCACTGGGATACGCTTTCTGTGGTGTGTTTATGAAAGCTTTATTGAAGTATATCTGCAGTTTGACCACAATTACTTCCAATACTGCATTTAAAATAAGACTTGTTAGCACAAAGTTGTGAAATTCCCGTACCCTACACATTAAACACAAGAAAACACCCCAAATAAAGGATCTCAATAAAAAAAAAATAATAATAAAATAAAATTACCCAATAAAAAGAAAGGACTTTGATAAGTCAGAAATTTAAATAAAATACATCACTAAAAGATTCATGATATTGTGTAATAATTGGTTAAATGTTTCCTACTTTTCTTTTTACTGACACATTTACAACAGGTATAATCACTAGTGACCCCTGACTACAAAATCCCCAGTGTACTGCGTACAATACTGTACTAAATCAGTTTAAAATCATTGAAATACTTATTAATATTATATTATATTATATTATATTTGTAAAGGTATAATTAATGCTGACCTGCAAGGATATGATTCATTATCACAAACTGAACTACTCAAGCACGTAATTCATGCTGGAGGGGATACAATATTCTAATCTGCGCAAAACACAGCTTATTTAATAAGAAACTGGATTGATGATTTAACTAATTTACTACTGCAAAGTAATAACATCCTGTAAGATCTTTCTTGTTTACA
Organism: Pelvicachromis taeniatus; assembly: GCA_015108175.1. NCBI lineage: Eukaryota > Metazoa > Chordata > Actinopteri > Cichliformes > Cichlidae > Pelvicachromis > Pelvicachromis taeniatus. The sequence goes on from VURO01007813.1 coordinate 19,939, forward strand.
TATTATCACCACTTAAACCTGTTCATTTGTGTTGGACAAAAATGAAAGCTTTCACAGGTACATCTCTTTGCTGTATGTAAAAGGGGACATTTAGTGCTTTTTCACTGCAGCTGTTAATCACAAGAGAACGGTGAAAATCGTTGAGCTCTTCATTATTTCATTGTTATGGAGTTATTGATGCTGAGAGTTTTTTAAGCTTCAGATAAAACTGTTGATGGTGAAAAATAACTGGATTGCTCTCAATTGCAATAATATATACTAAATAAAACATGTTTACGTGAATGGATCAGTTTCTTTGGTCACAGAAAAGTGAAGTGACAAAATATCCCCCACTATCCACCTGTCCCTCAGGTTTTAGCAGCTAGGACAGCACCGTGGCAGGTCTAATCCTCCTTATCTTAATGGCATCCAGCCCTATCGCTGCAGCAGTAGGGAAGATCGACCCCTTGCCTTTCTTTATCAGCAAAAACCACTTCCCTCACCAATCCTGTTGGTCACCCTGCTCTCTCGCCATCAGTAGGCCTGTCTCACTCTGAACTTACCATATCTTCTTGTGCAATGTCATAATCCCCGTCTCAGTTGATGTCCAGATGCATGTTTCCAGGAAAACAGAAAAAAGCTTCTCAGGAAACATCGCTGCTGTTGAAATGCACATATGTGCAAACACACAGAACACACAGGCTGGATGTGTACCTTGGCTCTGGGTTATTTTCTTTGCCTCCCCATATTCCCACTGTGGCAATAGTGACTTTGCAACAAGGGAGTCAAGAGAGGCTTTGTAGCTCAGATTTTTAAAAAAGATTCTATTTGCAAAGCCTTATCACAGTTTGACTTTTATAACAACAAACTCAGGTTTCCTTGGATAATTGCTCAACTGAAAACAAGTGTAGATATGCCTGGTTTCCCAGGCATACACACACACACACACACACACACACACACACACACACACAC
>VURO01007813.1:20912-33952 GCA_015108175.1 Pelvicachromis taeniatus
TACCCTTTTGTCTCACACACACACACACACACACACACACACACACACACACACACACACACACACACACACACACACACACACACACACACACACACACACACACCTGCAGCTGAATTTGAATCCACCAATCAGGCATAAACAGCATTCATATTAATAATTCTGAGCTCAGCCTAAATCTTCTACTTTGTCTTATTGTGTCGTTATCTTTCTGTTCATCGTGAACCTGAAGGTAGCTGAGCTGTATGTGAAAGACTTTCACTGTCCAAAGTACTCTGTGTGCAGAAATAATTTACCATGGATGATAATCGGCTGTGGAAAATAATTGCTGCTCAGCAGCTGATAGCTATCAGCATCAGTTGGATCATTTTTTTGTTAGTTCTGTGTTTTTGTTCTTCTGTTTCATGCACTGTAGCACAAGGAAGTTAAATTGTCTTCTTTTACCACATTTTCCTTGCGTTTAAAACTAAAACAGTTTAAACAAAATGGTGCATTTTTCATTTCAGGAGATCAGTCTGACACCAAAATGTCCTGAATGTGAGAATAAAAATTAATTTTGACCAGGCGAGTGAAGCAATCATAACAATGAAGAATACTTTTGATTGACATATGACCCGACAGTAAATACATTCAAGGATCATCTGGTCAACAAGAGCCTTGCATGGCTGTGAGCATATGTGACAAGCCTCCAGCATGTACACAACAATATTGTCCCATTGACCACTCTTGGAGAATGAGGTGTCAATCAAGACTGTGATTTAAAATGAAAACTGTGATCAAATATGTAATACTATTATGCTTTTCCCACGCTATCAAACTCAGTGTGGCAAAGTGACATCATTACACGAGTCTAATCATCATCTTCTTGTCCACTTTCTTTAAGCCATTCAGCCTCTACTCTGTGTGGTTTAAATCTCAGTGCTCTCTGCCATTCTCCTTTTCAGATATCGCTGTGCAATATTGAAAATTTTAATATTGATCTAATAAGTTAATACAGGGACAGTATTGATGATACCAATACTGATACTGACACTTTTAACCTATAAAGGTTTATATAGAGTCATCAGTTTGCGTAAATCGTTGTGATTTTTAATTTCTACAATAATTAGTTAACACAAAAACACCCCCAAATCTTTCAGGTTTTCATTTATTTGGAAATGTATTTATTTTTTGGAGACCTACAATTTCAGTGTGCCTTCCTTTAAAGTACTTTCGGTCAGCTTCTGATTTTGAAATGTGCTATTGGCTATAAATAAATTGATGTGACAGTCAATACAAAAAGGTTTAGAAATTTTTATAATGTATGTTTGAGGAATATTTTTTCATTTCCAAGTATAATTATTTAACACAATTCAGTGGGCTACATACTGAATTAGGATAGAAATAAAGTATCAATCCTGTCATGTTAGCATCACTACAATACCAGTGTTAATATCAATACTATCAATATTTGCATTGATCTGCCCACCACTGTCATTTGTGGAGCCCACCTTCTCCCCATCACCACCTCACCCGAGTCACTCAGAGGTCCATCCGAGCCTCCATCTTCGTCTTCATCACTGTTAGCATCTAGACTCCGGGTGGTCCTGTCCTAAATTGTATCACTACTGGGATTATGTTCTGTCAAGATGGGTCATCAAAATCTAATCATCAAAATCTAATCACTATTGTCTAGCTCAATAACTCATGGTCGTTTTTTCCAAATAATCTCTCCTTTTTCAAATGTTAAAATGCCAACTTTAGAGCAATTAATAACATGTTTATAACCTGTTATCCTCTTTTGGAAGATGTTGAAACCATCGGCTGAAAGTCTTTTCATAATGTCTGGTCATAGGTTTCTAGTAAGAGAAAGTTTGTGTTTTTTACTATTTCTTTATTGATGAGAATAAATAAAATAAACAAAACACAGTTTCTTGATTTAAAAAAATGACAAGAAAAAACAAAATGCTTTCACAAAGGTGATCCGAGCACACAGCCTCCTGTGACGTGCTAACTGTAAGAATGCAGTAAGTTAGTAAGTGCCACAAATGTACAAAACCATAAAAAGCTTTAAAGTGTTATTTTGATATAGAAAAACAAACCCAAACAAGTTCCGGTAATACTAGTCTGTGTATGTGAAGAACAAATTCTGTGGATGTCTGTTCACAACCATGAGCTAACCACAGTGGGTGTTGTTTAAAAAACAAAACAAAAAAAGGCAAAGAAAAATGAATTCAATTCCTTCTTTCTAATATTTATGATGAGACAGACTGGCCTGACTTTTATAGAAGTCTTATTGGGCAGAAGATATTCATTATTAGAGTGTGAGTGTTTTGAAGGTTGGGTGAGCCTGACTGGGCAGCTTTCTGTCTGCCGGTCATCACTTAGGCTCATATTTGTGGTGTTGGTGCCTTTTAGAGCATTTTTTACTGAATTATCTGCTAAATACTACAGCTTAAGGTGCATTTAATGTACTCCCAACAAGTCCAAGAAGCTTATGCTCCAGTTTTGTTTAACTTATATGTCATCACAAATTACACATAGAAAGGATTTGCTAAATAAACTTGCTTGTTAGTTGACAACAGCCAATCCTTTCATCTAAATATGGTCAATTCTCGCTCCAAAAACACAAAAACTAAAATAGCAATTTCCTAACTGTTATTACTAATTGTCACTAATGCTGTTTGTTTCATTATTATTATAAGCTAGTTATACATGAATAGCTTCAAGTAACTGTAATGATAAACAGTTTCTTCCCTCTTTATGTGAACTATTTGCACTATGCTGATTTAGTATAAGAGCTTTATTACACAGAACCAAACAGCAAAGGATACAAAGACTTGAAACAGTCCTCCTGAACACATCACGACAAATATAACGGTTTCTCTGGGTCATGAGACTCATTTTCTAATAATTGCACCGCCATTCTCCTGAACACATCAGTGGTTTCTTTGAAAAGAAAATGTCTTTCTTAGGTGATTTTGTTATCAGAAATATGAATATTTTCACGTTTTCTTTTGTTTTTGTTGTTGATGTGTCCGTTATCTGTGCCTAATGAACAATGAAACGTTCTGGCGGCGGGCAGTAATTGCTCGGAGCCCAACAGTGGGGGTGTAATTAGAGAGACAGGGAGGAGTATATGACTTCATGACTGGTACTGTTTAATGATAATGGGGTGCAACGCCACACTACTGTGGTCAGCTAATCATACTGGGCCGGCCTGGACAGCTCGCAGTGCAACCGAGCCGTGACTGGAATACTGAGCAGCAGCTCACCCACACAGTTCCACACCATTCACTCCGCAGGGGATCCGGCATATGATTATAGGTGTGACCCTGCAACAATGTCATTAGTGCTACCACGCATGGACAATTTAATGTAAATAAATTAATGTCATCAAATCACCCAGTAAAAAGACTGACCACATGCTATTGTCTATGCTTTTACAAGCACAGATTGCCCTTGAAGGGTCATGCAATAAGAAGAAATTGAAAGCGCTGATCTACAGGAAGCTGGCAAGAAATTCTGATTATTGACTGATCTTCGCATGCTCTCATCTGATAAGAATATCATCAGCTAACGGCAGCGTGGCATCAGGAAAAGAATGATTTGATAATAGTCGGTGTACTAAAACTGAGAAAAACAGGAAACTATTGCAGCGTGCATGCTCATTTGCTGTATTTGCTCTCAATTTATATTCATAGATACTAAAGTTTGCATGTATAAGAGAATCATGGGATAAACACACATCCTGAACTTCATGGGCAAATTATAGTTACGTGGCTGCCACTGAGACAGATTAACAGAAACACTGAGCTACTAAATACTCTGAAGTACAAGCCCGAAAATTATCAATGAGTACAACTGTAAGCAAATGTTTACCAGCTATCTTCTATATTTTTAATCTTATGAGTAAATAGCAGCAGCTGGGCAAAAACATCAGCTAGGTCATGTTCATGTACAGTCATGATGATAACTGCTTGTGTGTTTGATAAAAATATTAGATACACCCACAGATTTGAATCCAGTCCAAATGCAACAGGTGAGTCGCTTAAAATGCCTTTAAATAGTTTATTACTGCAATTTACGATTAGGGCTCAGAGAAGCGTTAATGCATTTGTTTCTGCTGTTCATCTCCATTCGTTTTAGTAAAATGCACATCCAAAATAGTACAAAGACTAGTCAGTACAACACAGTAACATTTCAAATTGTGGTCTTAAAAGTGAATGCCTCTCTGGCAGTATCAATGAAAATTGGAGAAGTCGAAGTATACGTTGTAACTGAAAACAAGACCTTGAAGTAGAAAAATTAGAGTTTACTAGCAAGTGAAGGCACATTTGTGCCATAATGGGTTTCGCAGTTATTAGGGAGCCCGTGTCTTCATGTAGCAAATTTGCAAACAAGTTCAATTCTACGTGCCAAATATCCTGAACAATGTATGACATAAATGCTGTTAATGCAAGTGGTTTTAACTGCAAACTCACCAAAGGTTTTATTATTTTCCGGCATCTCTTGTAGGGGCCTGAAGAGGATTTTCCTCTGAGCTGCCTGGTCTTCCTTGCACCTAATATGGGCTTCTTGGGAGCATTTTGTTATTGTTTTCTTTGAAACCCCGATGGTACTGTTTAGGCTCAACTCAGCCTCTGAAGGCTTGTTGTGTTCTCTGTAGTCTACTGTATCTTGTTTTGTTTTTCGTGCGCTATAAATAACTTTTTTTTTCATTTATTAGTTTGATGTTGTTGGGCATGTGTTTTGTTAAATCTTTAAAACCTGCTTTGTGAAGGGCTTTAAGAGTAGGTTTGACCTGGTGAGTTCACATTTTTTTTTTACATCATTTACCTTATTAATAAGTACAGAGCAACCAAATACATTTACAGAAACACTAAATTTGTTAAAAAAAAAAAAAAAAAGAAAAAAAAAAAAAAAAAAAAAAAAAAAAAAAAAAAATATGAAAAGAAAAAAAAAGAAACAAAAAACAAAAAGCTGCACAGTTATGGAGGGATGATTGTGGATTAAAGATAATAACAACATTAAAAGTGCATTGGAATGTAACTTGACATCATAGGAACAAACTGCTTTTAAGTTACATTTGTTCATGGTATTGCTAATTTGAATATTTATAATAAATTTTGGGTTATGTTCTCCTTTATGGTATTTTTTTGAAAATCCTCCTACTTTAAAAATAAATACATGATTTCAAAACTCCTCCTGGCAATCTCCTGGAGATATCCTGGCAATGAATTGTCCAGAAGGTTAATCAAAAAAATATCATATTTAGTAGCAAATCACTGACAGGAACAATTTTACAGTACAGAAGTTAAAACATGGCATCAGAATGAGGAAGAAAGGTGATTTAAAGGACTTTGGGCAAGTCTGAGTATTTCAGAAGCGGCTGTTCTGCTGGGATTTTCCCACAAAACCATTTCCAGGGTTTACAGAGAATGGTCTGATAAAATAGAAAACATGCAGTGAGTGGCAGTTCTCTGAAAAAAAAAAAAATGCCACGTTGATGCCAGAGGTTAGCGGAAAATGACCAAAGTGCTTTGAGTAGAGAGGAAGGCAAAAGTAAAAATAGGGGGAAAAAAATAACAAGTAACTACTAAAGTACATATATTATACATATACATTCATTAAAATAGAACAGGTAACAGGATAACTTTATTATGAGATAAACATGTCGTGTATTGTGACCTTCATCGGGGTCAATATTAGATTATGCCACTTAAGAATTGATCTTTGTTAGACTTTGGTCACTCCTTCATGCATCTTGGAAAAAACTGAAAAAAAGTAGCTGCAAAAACCTCTACTTACTGAAAACACAAACATACAAATCTAATCACAAGTGTCAATGGGGGGGGGTAATATCCTAAAGGATGTGGGTCCTGCGGTTTCTCGGAAAGTCACCCATCAGTCGCATCAGTGTTTTCATCATGGAAGTGTGGCGCCCTCTGTTGTTCAACACCTGCCCCTGTAGTTACACGTGTGCCTGTCACTTTAAGAAATGCTTAGAATTGTGGGTAAAATGTTAAGAGCCAATCAAATCACTGTTGTCAACGCGTTGTTATGGAGTCGGCCTAATTTAAAGCACAGAAGACCCCGAAAGTTCCTCTTTGTGTTTGACGTACGTTTAGTTAAAGCTACATCTTATTTGCTTTCTCTCTATAAAAAATAAATGTTCATGGATCGGCTGGATGTGTTGCGAGAGCGCAATAAACAGTTACTGGACCAGCTGAGGCAGCATGGAAAGAAACTGGGGCGGCTGTGCGGCTGCAGTGAAAGCCGCAAGAGGGAGAGAGAGGATGAGGCTGAGGAGAGAGGACCACCTGAAGAAACGGTCTCGATGACCGGTGGAGACAGCGACCCTGCAAGGGCAGCCCTAGCCAAACCTTCCGTGAAGTTTGCCGGTAATTAAACTGTTTGTTTACTTGACTCCGGCAGCACGAGAGAAGTAATTAGCAATAAGTTAAAGCCGCCTGAATGTTTCTCAATATCAATCCAGATCCCACATCACAACAAACCAAAGCCGTCGACGTTTTGTTTACGAGAAAGCCAGGTTAAACTCCTTCATATATCCAGCCCCAACTCCAAAAATGTGTAAAACGTAAATAAAGACAGATTGCGATGATCTGCAGGTATTGTAGGCCCATAGTATTCACATTAGAACAAATGTTTAAACTAGAAAATGTACAATTTAGGGCCAAAATTAATGTCATTTTGAATTTGATGGCAGCAACACGTCTCAAAAACTTTGAGACAGGATTATATTTACCACTGTTTACACGTCTGGACACTGAGGAGACCACATGCTGGACAGGAATGTTTTCCCATCTTGTCTTTTTGGGATTCTAGCAGCTCAGACGGTCCTCTTCGTCAAAATTTCACTTCATGATGTGTCAGATGCTTTTACTTGGTTAAAAGTCTGGACTGCACACTTGCCAGTTCACCGCCCATTCTCATACTGTGAAGCAATGCTATTGAAGTAGATGCAATGTGTAGGAAATTAAAATACCCAAGAAAAAGAAGTCTGGATGGGAGGATATGTTTTAGCACTGACGAGACCTTTCCAGATGCCAGTTCCATAGATACTGATGTATTTTGAGCATTATTAACAAGCTCTTTGCTCCTTCTCCTCTTTAGTCTAGACCAGGGGTCACCAACCTTTTTGAAAGTGAGAGCTACTTCTGGGGTACTGACTAATGTGAAGAGCTACCAGTTTGACACACACTTCTGAAATAACAAATTTCCTCAATTTAACTTTAATTATATGTTATCATTAATAATTAATGATATTCATCTGTAAAGACACTGATTATGGCAACTGTTTCCGTGGAGACCAGCTAGCGCTGATCTAATATTTAATAATACACTTTTTTTATATATTATCTCTAACAAATTGACACCAATGCAATTGTGATTTAAAAAAAATAGCAACAAAAAATAAAAATAGATGCAGCTTACTGCAGGCCCACGGGCCCCATGTTGGTGACCCCTGATCTAGACAGAGCATCCATGTTTTCCTAAAACAAACTGTTTTCATTAAATGCAGTGCTGCTCGAGGACCATAAGACTTTGGGCATCCAATATTAATTTTCAGCCTTGTGCTTTGGGCACAGAAATTTCTTCAGACTTTCTTGATTATTTTAGACATTCAATTTTTTTTTTTAATTTCACACTGAAGAACATTATTCTGAAACTGTTCCACAAGATGTACATGCTGTTTTGTACTGATCAGTGAACCTCTGCCCATCTTTGCTTCAGGAAAACACTGCCTGTCTAGAAGGCTTTTTTTTTTAAATTTTTAAACCAATCACATTGACTGCTGTTACTGCTGTTAAAAAATGTTCCTCTCGCTGTTTTTTTTTATTTATTTTTTAGCACCATTTACTTTTCTGGCCTTTTGTTGCCCCTGGCCCAACGTTTGTGACATGTTTCTGCCATCAAAATGAAAATGGAACTAATATTTTTCATGAACTAGTAACACGTTTGAAGTGGTTATTTCGAAGTCAGTGACCAGGTCTGAGACCACTCCCAGTCAGCTGCCATCTGCAAAATGACCTTGGTGTGTCAATACTGCAATAAGATGGATTCAATCTTGATCCTGTTCAATCAGTTTTTGATTGAAAAGGATCAAGTTGCCACTTGCATACAATCTGTTTGCAATAATTTTCCAATTAGCTGTGATAAATCTCTAATCCGTTGCTATCTGCATCAGATCTGTGGTGCTGTAAGGTCTAGAGGTGTACTCGCTACTGACAGACCACGAGGAATCCACACATCAGGTTTGATTCTTTCGGCCACAGACAGGGCCAAATTGAAATGGGGCAAATTTATAAGTGCATAAAAGCACAAATGCAGCTCGTTTATTTCAGTATTCTACCAAGAACGGTGTGTATTTGCGTAGAAGATACAAAACTTAATTTGCCATCATATCATATTTGCTACTGTGCCATGTGGGTTGTTCTACAGTGTGTGAAACTGAATTGGGTCTGTGCACCAGGGCTGCTGTTTCACATCTCGCAGTCTGAAAGTCTTGTTATGTGGGCGTCTCTGAAGAAGTGTAATGCGCACTGTTTGTTAGTTTTGCAACTGATGATGCAGTTGCTGCCTCACTCCTGAGTGAAAAGACCCTAACCTCACCGTCACTTCACTGCATCATTCACAGTTGGAACTTGCAGCTCCTGATGCTGTAACAGAGATTACAAAGCCAAACTTCACATATTTATTCTCAAACTCTGATAGTCTGCTTCTGATTTCAGTAAGGCCTCAGTCACACTAGAGGAAAAATAGTCCGGTAGCGTATGTGCGATAATGAGAGGTGGTGGTTGGTGAGTGATTGGAAGGAAATTTTTTGCTGTCTGGGACTGATTGCAAATAGTTGCACCAATTAAATGGTCATCCAGAGGTTAAGCACGCAGCACCTGCAACCTCTCAGTGACCAGTTTTGGTTGCAGAGCGAATGCATAGGCCACACTGGGAGTAAACCTGTATCGGTTTGACTTGAAATGAATGCAATTACTCTAAAGCTGATTTGTCAAGGTCTACAGTGAATCGCTGTCTTATTTGTTCTGCTCCATCATTTACTTCTCCAAGTAAGGTTACAAAGTAATAAATCACATAAAACTGCAAATAGCTCTAAATCTATCACAAAAAAGCATCTCTCTGTGTGTGCATTAGTTGTCTTTAGGAGTGTTCATTTATTTGGAATGAGAGGGAGCACGGTTATCAGAATGAATGCATAACTGTTAGGGACGGATTGCTCAAAGCTGAGTGCAGTGCCAAAACTTTGGCTCTGCCCAGTAACTCTTTACTCAGTCCTGACTCTAAGAGCAAAGCCCCGCATATTCCTGCGCCCCAATAACCCTGAAGCGGAGCAGAACCAAACTGAACAGATAAATTGATCAAACTTTTTTTTTCTTTTTACAGCGAGCAGAGCGGGTGTTTCAGGTTTTTTAGTCACATTTCTGCACAGATTGCTACACAGTGAAAACATCTCTCCATGTCTTCTCTCAGCAGTGCGCTCAGACAGTGAAACATTCACATTTCTTTCACACCCATTGATAGTATGTTAGGATTGATTAAATGAATATGCTCAACTTTCCCAGACTCATGCTTTCCTCTTCATACACTCACAATGAAACACAAGACAAATTATTTTTTGTGGTGTAGTGTGACTAAGGCCTGAAGTACTTATAAATGAAGTACATTAAATATTTGACAAGTATTTTTTTCCCTGGAGATGTGAGCTTTATTATAGAGAGTGGATGATGCCTTTTATTTTTTTATTGGTGGCTTTAGTATATACATGATGAAATGATGTGTACAATTTGAAAGTATCTGGAAGAAAAACTACAAATTGCACCTTTATTACCATTCATCAGAAGTGACAATTAACAGACATGTGTTAAAATGTAATTAAAATTTAAAAATTATTTGTGTCTTTATCACCTTTTCGCTATTCACATTAGTTTTTTTTTTTTTTTTTGCACAGCCTTTTTATCCTGCTGGTACTTTCCATTTGACTATGGGCCTGTGGTCTGCATGTAATGTGTGAAACAATCATTTAGAAATAATTTTCTTCCTGTCTTCATCAGACACTTGTGAGAAAAGAACAGGCATCAAAAAGACCGTTTTCACACCATTGTTCACCAAACACAGAGAAGGAACTGCTGAACAAACTGTTAAATCAGACCTCATTAGAGGCAGCAAGAAACAGGACTCGGAGCCATTCAGCACCAAGTCCTGTGTAGTAAATCAGAGCAAAGGACAGGTAAGCAAAGGAGCATCAGCGTTACCATGCCCGTGTTACTCTCATAAAGTTACTAGGAATAAATAATTCATCTCTAAACTGAAAAGGCACTCACTAGTATTTCACTGACAGTCTTCCTTTCAAAAAGCTCATTCACATCTACTTTAGTTTGGGAGCTTTATATTTATATTTATATTGCTACAACTAGTTTACAAACTACAAGTCTGCAACAAGCTGTGTGCTTTACGTCCACTGAAAAGGTGGAAGTAGAATATGCAGATTGCTAATACACTGCCTGTTTTCTTTTGGTAGAGGGGTGTGCAGAAGAGGGTCACGTTTCAGTCAGATGATTGCAAAGACATCCATGACTCAGAGTGGCATCATCTACCACCCTTACTCGGATATGACTGGATAGCAGGTAAGCTTTATCAGTCTGTCACTCATCACACTGATCTGCAGCCAAAATGCTCCTGAAATATAGGGAGCCTTTGCTCATTTTGGGTCACTCAACGTGCAAATGTTGATATTCTATTTGGTCAATTCCTAGAATAATAGTTCCTACTTAGTATATAAAATATATTTTATATACTAAAATATATTTTGACCCCTGAATTTTCACAAAAGTGGTCCATATGTGAGTATGTGCTAATTTTCAGATGAACTAAATGATTGCTATTTATCCTAATTAAATGAAATTAGACCTGCATACATTTCAAATCGTATTATTAGATCTATTTAACCTTTTGACCTCTCCTCTGACCTTGGATTTAATCATTCTAGTAGTAGGAAATCTATAATGCTGAAAAGTCAAGTAACATGATTTTTTTTTATTCCCACAAGTATTACATTTTCACAATCTGCTTTTGAAAGTACTGACTCATAGAACCTGCAATAGTGCAGATATAACCAAGATATAACCTTTGCATTTCTGCTTATTACAGCTTTTTCTTTTGAAATAAGCTGTTTTCTGATATTTAAATTGTTAAATAATGATGAGAGATTAAATGTAATCCTATTAAAATTCTCCCCGTCACCCTCTTGGAGTGTGGTATGTGTGTTCCTTGAGCTCGGATCTTCTACCAGAGTTTAAGGGTTTTGTGCAGTTAGCTGACTGCACTTCTGGACAGAGACTTCTTAGCCCTGTTGTTCTCAACTACCTGTGGTAGCATTTCCCATCGGGAGTTGGGGGCTCTCCACTCCATATGGGCATACATTCCTGAACACTATCCCAGCCACTCTGCATATGTGGTCCCAGCTTGCGTCTTAAATCCTGCTACTAAGTGTTGGATTGTCTCTGGGGCACCTTTGCACCTGAAACGTTATCCTTTGAGCTGTAGTAGACTCCTGGCTCTATGGCTCTGGTGTTCAGACTGAAGCTTTGTGCTGTCCTTTAATCCTTTTCTAGGATTTCTTGATGTCAGCCACTTCCTCTATGTCTATGTATGTCGATGGTACATCCTATGCAGGGCGTTGGTCATCCATGATAGTTCCTCTTCCCCATCACCGTCTGTCTTCAACTGCCTGAGGTATTCTTGGAGCAGCTCATCTCAAGGGGCCATCCTCATGGTATATTCACGTATATTCACCTATGTTGTTTCTGGCCTCTCGTTCCATCGTTCATAGAGTGTCAGGGTGCTGGACTTCAGGTAGACACCTCTGTGCACTGTAAGGTGTTTTTGTGTCTTTACAGCAGTAGTGTCTATCTCATTGTGTGGCAAGCTTATTATTCCAGCTGGGTATCTGGTGATTGGTAGGGTGTTTGTATTGATGTTTTGGATCTATTTCCTACCATTGAGCTGGTTTCTCAGCATCTGTCTTACCTTGTGGAGGTATTTGGCTGTGGCTGACCTTCATGCATTATTATTGTGGTTCCTGTTTGCCGATGGGATATCCAGGTGCTTATAACTGTCCAGTATAGCTGCCTTCTGGCATCTCCACCCCTTGAGTCCACTTTTTATCTCTGAAGCAGAAGGATCAATAACAGCTGATGTTTGTTTTTACCCTGTTAGGAGTGCTGGACACTGAGGACTCCTTGATAGAGCGCTCAGACGATTTCTTCAATGATCTGTGTGTATTTCGATCGCTCAATAAGGATGACTGTGTCCACAGTGGAGAAACAGAGTAAGTGGTGCTCTTTAAATATCTACAGGGTGGGTCATTTATATGGATACAACTTAATAAAATGGGAATGGTTGGTGATATTAAAGTCCTATTTGTGGCACATTAGTCTATGTGAGGGGGCAAACTCCTTAAGATGGGTGGTGAACATGGTGGCCATTTAGAAGTTGGCCATCTTGGATACAACTTTTGGTTGTTCAATAGAAAGAGGGCCATGTGACACATCAAACTTATTGGTAATGTCACAAGAAAAATAATGGTGTGCTTGGTTTCAACGTAACTTTATTCTTTCATGAGTTATTTACAAGTTTCTCTTTGTTCGCAGCCATTGACATGTCGAAGAGGTTAACACGTGAGGAGCCGATCGAAATTGTGTTGATATCTGGTGAACGCAGTAACCGGGTCATTGCAGCAGATTTCAGTGAAGACACCCTACGAGACCACCCATCTCCCATGCTACAGTTAGCAAACTGCTTGCTAAGTTTCGTGAAACTGGTTCAGTGTTGGATTTGCCAAAATGTGGACGCAAGAAAACTGTCACTAATGAAGAAACATCAGTGGCTGTCCTAGCTTCATTCAGCAAGAGCCCACAGCGTAGCACTCGCCGCATGTCACTGCAGAGTGGCATTAGTCGAACATCCCTTCGGCGGATATTAGCTACTCACAAATGGCACACAATTGGTTTGGTATATGGGGT
>VURO01007816.1:12900-33406 GCA_015108175.1 Pelvicachromis taeniatus
GTGACAACACTGCCAACCTGGGTCCAGGAACCAAATCGCCACTGGGTTTTGTGGCCCTGGTGGGAAGGGACTTTGGTCCCTGGGGGAACAGGGTGGCTGCTGGGACACTGGGCTATTTCACAGTCCTGTGGAAGAAGAGACACATACACCCATTCATGCAGTGATTAGCAAAATGAATATACTGTAACAACATCTGTCCCTGACAACAAAATACCATGAATATCAGAGATAGCGTTTCTGACACGGGACAGTCGTGAGCAACTTAAACTATATTCCTTCGGCTCTACGTTTGAGAGTAGTTATGCTTCCCATCGACCCTTTCTCCCCACCTTACCAAAACAACATTAACAGGGTCCGCCCCGTCAGTTCAAACTATGGATTGTGGCAGTAAGCCACTCAGCATAAAGCCCTGATCCCTGTCATAACAGGTCATAGTGGAGTGGTATTCAGGGCTCCAATGCCTATGCTGGCGTGGTTGTAAACTCCACCCCTAATCCACCCCCTTGTCCTGCACCTTCCGCCTTTCCCTCTTTCCCCTCCATATGCCCTCTGGTGCCCTCTGACCCTGTGTCTTTAGGAATGAGTGCTGGATCGGGTCGCACAGACTTGGGCTACACGTTCAACACGTAGCCTCCAAAAAGAAACAAAATAACAGGAAACTCTCCACATACTTCCTGTCGTACTTGCATATGCATGTATCAGCTATGTGTTCAGAACATTTAACAAATATATACTACAAGAAACATGTACAACCTTGTACTAAAACCTCCCTCCATCTGTCAGTCTCTCTTTTCCTACACCCTGGCGCAGGGTGGTGGTGGGACTAGTGGCCTGGTGGCCCACTTCATGGCTGGCTGGTTAGAATCACAACGAGGTGGGGCGACTGCTTCAGGGTCACTGGTCACCAGTCTCTGCCAGCCCAAGCACCGGAATTGTGAGCTGCTGTGACTAGAGGGGGGCCTCATCCTGAGTCTGCATGCTAAGCGCTCTGAAATGGGTTTACGCCCTACATTGACCAAACAAACCTCTCATTCAGTTCAAAATATTGCAAGTTTCTGTCAGGGTTTCTGTGCAACTTGTGTGTAAAGTTTACCATACACACACACACACACAAACAATCGGCAAGAAAATGAACCCGAGTGAGTGTCATTTCCCAACATCGCCCTTTGTCAGTCTGCATCATACGTAAGTGGAAGAGAAGCACAGCTTTGAACTAGCCTACTTTAAATACTGGTAATTATTTATTTGAAGCATATCCTCTGTGATATAGCTGTGATTTATGATTTATTTATAGCTGCCACAAATAGAGGATTTTTTGAAACAATGCATGGGTGAAATTTGAACTGAGGGTAAATAACTGTGTACTCGTGGTGCTAGAATCATCGGAAAGCTAAGTGGGAACGAGACAGGGAAATTGCATTCGAGTCCTTCTTCATGTCTCAAAAGAATAATGCTTGTAAGTTGGAAAACATGAATTAATACATCCTTCAGTCCTGCCACTTTCTAAAACATTCATCCATCGATCCATCCATGGGGGGAACTGACTGCAGCCTATCCCAGCTGCGTATCGTAGGAGGCAGCAGGGATAGGCTCTTATGATATGTGTGCCTGATAATAGAAAGTCATCAGTCTGTAACAGGGCTAATATAGAAAGACAGACATCCAGTCACCCTCACATTTACATCTAAGGTCAGTTTAGATCATATTTGGATCATGAATGTCTTTGGACTGAGTTAGAAAGGAGAAAAAGCACAGAAAGGACCCAGCTGGCTGGTGAAGTCCAACCCCAAACCATCTTAGTACGACACCACAATGCAAGAGTGTATTGTAAATTAGTTGATCTTTTACATAATAACCAAATTGCCATTGTATGCTGAGGTCAGAGCAGGGTAGTGAGACTTTGCTGTAGGTTTGGTCAAACTCTGCCGGGGGCTGATGTTCTAGTCTATGCTTCAATAAGCCTAAAGAACTGGTTGTATTTAACCCAGTCTGATTCTGTCTGGGAAAGCTGGCTTGGAAATTCAACAAATATTATATAGATTGTCCACTGTAAAAGAAATTGCAAAAAATTACAGTGAAAACAGTCTTTAGTGCAGTCTCACAAGGGCTTGTGCGTTTCACCTCGTTCTGATGTGTCCCAGGCTTCACGCAATCATTTCTTCTTCCACACATTTCAAGTGTTGGCTAGATAACACAAGTTAAATTGTTTTCAAGAGAAACATATGAGGGATTTTGTCTCAGACTTTTGTCTTTATGGTGGGACAGTGAGGTTGGTAAACTTCTTTCTGCATTTGGAGCAGGCGGGACAGCTTTTATTGAGACCAGGTGGAAATGACATGCTAGTTTTTGTTGCGTACATTTTCAGTACAAGCGTACATCTTCCTTCAGACGCAACCATGGAGCAAACAATGCTCTCAGAGTGAGGAGATTGTGTGTGTGTGTGTGTGTGTGTGTGGGGGGGGGGGGGGGGGGGGGGGACAATAACACCTCTTACCTGGGTGTCAGTGGGTCGCGTGGCTGCGTTACATTCGGTGTCGTCCATGACGGCACCATAAGAGCCCACCACGCACTTCACTGCTCGCATCTGGTAGCCTGGCCCACAAGAGGTAGTGCACTGGGTTCAAAGAGAGAAAAAAGAAACAAAGGAGGCGTGATGGCAAAACATTTGCAACAGTCAGCCAAAAAGAAAACTGAGAAAAAGACAAGAAAGGCAAGCAAAAAACAGATGCTTTGTTGGAGCCACCAGGACAACCCCTGCACACATGAATATATAGATAGGAAAAAAATGTTAGCTCACTTTATAAAAAAAAGTCTTTTAACAAAAATCATACATGAAGATACTCATATACATTGGACTGGCCATTTTCCCACTGCAGCTAAGTCAGACGGTACTATCCCGCGCTTTCTTCTGGCTCACTGCCTTCAGTGAAACGGGGTCAAACTTGTGTGGCGGCAACTTCAGCTACCATTTGATCACGCTTCATTAAACCACTTCAAATATACCTTAAAATGTGCACATCCTCTGACGAGGGCCACAACATAGCTCGCATTTTTGGGTGTTCTGTTCTGCACACATGCACAAATGAGAATGGGTGCGCGCACAGATATATAAAGCGCTTTCTGGTAACACTGCTATGAAGACTGACCATTGCTTTTGTATCTTTATTTTCATGAGATGTCCTCTGACTCTAAACAACAGAGAGATGGTTCAGTGTAAGAGTGTAGCTTATCTGTATATCCACATTTACA
This sequence comes from Pelvicachromis taeniatus, assembly GCA_015108175.1. Taxonomy (NCBI): domain Eukaryota; kingdom Metazoa; phylum Chordata; class Actinopteri; order Cichliformes; family Cichlidae; genus Pelvicachromis; species Pelvicachromis taeniatus. The sequence goes on from VURO01007816.1 coordinate 16,150, forward strand.
TCCGAGGCCAATTCATCAGAGAAGTAATAGTACATTTGTCTTGCTGACCTCTGACCCATCATCTGAGTAGACTGGCTATGAAAGCAGTGGCTCTAAATCTATATATACAGAATACTCTTTTAAAGAAAAAAGAACAATTAATTTCTAATTGACAGATCTGCTATAGAACTATTAAATTATTCACCAAACTGATTGATTATAGATAGATTATGCCTTCTTTAAAAAAAGGTTTTACTCATGTCATTATGCAGATAACATTTTCAATTTTACATGTGAACCCTTGATGGTTTGGAGATAAACAGTTTATTTCTAACTTCAACAGTGAATCATTGCCTTCTGACAAAGAACTAACTGTAGTCATTTCCCATATATTCCTTTATATTTAGCTTGTCTCTTTTCCTGTCTTCCGTCGCTCACCACCAACCAGTTGTGGCAGATGGCCGCCCCTCCCTGAGCCTGTTTCTGTTGGAGAGTTTTTTCCAAAAAGGGAGTTTTTCCTTCCCAGTGTCGCCAAGTGCTTGCTCATAGAGAGTCGTCTGATTGTTGGGGTGTACTATCTATTATTTTTTGGTCTTTACCTTACAGTGTTAGGGCATTCAGGTGACTGATGTGGTTTGACGCTATATAAACAAAACTGAATTGAAAATAAAACTGTCTCCCACACACACAGATGTGGATTACAAGCTCATGCCAAACTTGCAGCTAGCAATATTAACAGCTGTAACCAAACATCAAGAACAACCAAAACAATAACTGAATAAATTAAATGAAATACAATCACTAGACTTGTGTTGCTAGGATACAACTTGATTATTTAATGTCATTATCGGCTGCATCACTACATTATCATACACTGACCCTCTAAGCTGATAATGACCTGACTTCTTACAGCTTTGAACAAAAACAGTCGAGCACTGTGTACTGAATACTGCACAGATCATAAATACAGGGGTGACTCACCTGTCCCCAAGATCCAACCTGCCAAGCAGCACACTCCTGCTGTTGGCACGTCTGCACTGACTCAGGTTTAGACGACCCACAGAAGTGATCATCTAGACGGTCCTCACCAAACTGACACCACGTCTGACGATGCTTGTAGCCTTTACCACATGTCACAAGGCACTAAAAAATAAAAAATAAATGTTACAGGTTATAATGCCATGAATTGTGTACATAGTTAGTTAATTGCTGCATGCATACCTACATGCGTACGAGAAATTAGCAGTTACAAATATTCAGATTCATGACAGAGGAAGTTCTCTTGGTTTTATGTAAGTACGTGTGACTGTGTTCATTTATGTGCGAGTACAGTCCATATGTATATTTCACAGCGTAAGGGTTTTGGCAACACCACACGGGGGATCTGAAAAATTCCTGGAATGCAGCCCACAGCTTTGCAAGCTCCTTGCTCTACGATGTGTGAACTGTGCTGCAGTTTAAGAACGATTTCACCCTGCAATCACCTCTTACCCAACACTCATTTGGAGTGCAAGGAGGGGAGTAACTCTCCTAAAGCTGAGACATGCACAATCAGCACTGGGATTTGACATTTGACCCAGATCGCTGCTGCTTTAATACTCCAGCATTTACAAAGAAGTCTGTTATTCTTTACATTGAGTAACCCTAGACACGTACTCGTCTGAAAAAGATCTCACAGACGAATCACTGAGGGAGTTGAAAACCTGCACAGAAACACAAAATCATACATCTGCAGCTTGAAAATGTGTCCACTTACTTTTTAAACTTTAAATACTAAAGTAAAGTAAAAGTTTTATTTTTTTCTTCTTCTTTTTTTTTAATTGTAAGGTAAACAAGACAAGACGAGTAAGGACTGGTGAACAATTAAATTATGATTTCCTTTTTAACCACTTGAAACTGTTAGCCCCTAAGCAAATCACCAAAGGTGCAGAGAGTGCATGACAGATACCCCAGGGCTCACCCCTGGGGTCTTATTTTCTTCTAAAAGCAAAGACAATACAGTAATTGCTAAACTGACCTCAGACCAGTCTCCAGTCTTCCATTGCGGACAGAGGAATTCATTGCAGGGTTGGACGGTCAGCTTGTCCCTTTGACTGCATTTGCTCTCATCGCCACCAGCCTCAGCTGCCTTTCTACACACTGCCCCTCGACGGCGGGTTCCTCCACCGCAGCTCTTGGTGCACTGCAGCACAAACGTTTGAGCATCAACAAGTGTAAACACACATACAGATAAACTTGGACAAACATCTGGTCTGTGTGGACAAACAAATCCCCAGGCTTCCAATAGATTTCGTACCTCTGACCAGGATGAGTACTCCCAACCACCCGAGTTACAGTCTCCATGACAGCCTTCCTTGTCATCAGGTTTGCGCTGACCGCTACAGTAGCGATCATCAACCTTCTGGGTCTTGCCGTCTGCGCGGTTGATTTTGGCACAGTGTATTTCCAGGGTACGATATCCCAGGCCGCACTGGGCTGTACACTCACTTTTTCGAGCAACGTGCCATCTGCATAAAGAACAAGTGGGTAAATCTTTGCACTGCAATGACCAAATAAAGTGCGGTTCATATGGGTCACATGGTTTAGAGTGACGATGCAAACCTGAGTTCACATTCAGTGTTGCATGGCTCAGTGATGGCAGCAGGTCTAGCTGTGCCGTGGCACCTCTGGTCTGACACCACCACCCTGTCTGATTCTCTGCTACAGAGAATCTTCCGCTTGCGCTCTCCTGTGAGGGTACAAAAATTGAGCTTTTAAGTGAAAGCCACTGACAACACACTGTAATAAAAAAATAAACCAAACTTGAGTCAAAATGCAAGAAAATTGAAAAAAATCCTTTTTAATAAAGAAATCTGTTTTATAACTAATAAGAAATTTACAAAGATGTAAACAAAATTTCAAGCTTGAGTTTCAATCTTAGGTTTCATAACTTTATCCTGAGATGAAAGTGACTTTTTACTGCCTGACCTGCAAGTAGTTATCTGGGTTGATGCACCATCTGGCCCAAGTAAAATATGTGTCATCATCAAGAGTGCAATAAATGCCAGCATTAACAGTGTGTACACCTCACTTTGGCTTTTGTGTAAAATTGCAGCGCGCTGATGTACAGCGCAATGTGAACCTTAATGTGGCAATAGATCAGCACCTCATGTTACCAAGTTTTGCAGCTGAACGCTATGAGAGCTTAATGTGTTATATGCTAGATGTTTATCCCGCTGTGAACTGTGGAGTCATTGGTTTCCCTTCGGTTGTTGAAGCAGGGCGGTGTCAAAAAGTGGAGAAAGGCATTCTTAAACAGAAAAAAGTGACTTGTAACACACATGGCAGGTTTTCGAGTTTGCTTGCAATCTTCCTCCACACACCCACGTACTCTGACCTTTCCACAGTCATGCCAAGCAGATGTGCCACGGCATAGTGTAAAAGTGATATTTAATCACTTGCACAAAGCCTAAATGACTACAATGACCATGTTTAATGGTAACTACAGCATCCTCTATCTCCTGTATCCCCTGCTCAGCATTTTCTCCATGTTCTTCTTCCTTCATTCCATCTCCATCTCATTTTTACTCTGACCACACAGTTTATCATTCACCTTTCCCATCATCTCACCCTGCAAACCACATGTGCCTCCCCCTCACCTTGGCACAGACGACTACACTCCTGCCAGGGCCCATAAGCATCCCAGAAGAACTGTTGAGGCTTATCCTCTATGGGAATGTTAAAGGAATACCTGACATCTGGGTTGTAAAGGTTCCCCACAGAAAGCACCTGGGGAAAAAGCAGCCAATGTGATATACATTACACAACCTTACGATTGTAAATTTGAAATATCAAGCCTGTAGAAGGATTTGTGTTCCTGCATTCCTCTCTTCTAAGCTATTAAATCTTCTATCTTCTATCTTCTATCTTCACATCTCCTGCATGAGATACCAAGTTGTCACGATAAGGACAGCTTACCTGGATAACGATCTCCTCTTCTATGCGGTCAGTACAGTTGATCCGCTCAATGATATGGTCGGAACCGCTGTACTCGATGATGGCATTTCCTACTTTGATTTCCCTTTTGAACATGCTGACCACAAACTCCCCGTTAAGCAGGAACTCTCCGTGGCTATTTGATATGGCTATAGGGACGCAGAAACAGTAAGATGGCTTCATTACACTGAAAAAAGTTTGTGTATGAAAGAGAAAAGCTCAAGTTATCTTTAATTAATTAGCTAATTAAAGAAAAAGAAGGCATAAAGCTGAATTACTTTGCAAATCACTGTTTATGGCAGGAACCTGCGCAAACATGAGCTTGTTTCTGCGTGCAGCAGAGCCGCTTGGAAAACACAGCGGCTTAAAATGTTCATTTACAGTAAGGCACACACAGTGGATAACAGTAAAGCCTTTTGGGGCTAAAATAATCCTCTGTTCCTGAAGAAGTCCCATCCAGGGGCACCCTGTTCTCTTCAACAGCCAGTCTTCTGCACTCGTTCACCCTAATGCGATTATGGAGCTAATTTCCTGCCTTTCCTCGCCATTTCACACATTACACTAATATGGTTGTGGAGAGTGCCGTTCGTTGCACACACACAAAACAATCAATCTGCTATAGGTTTTGTGCAAATATATAGAAAACCTGAAACACACATTTCAGAATGACAGGAGGCTATGTTCAGAAGTGTCCATCAAGGACATGCACACAATAAAAACAACACACAAGCACAAAAACACGAGTAGGCCAGTGGTACCAACAGGCTGAGACAGGGCCTTAGAGCAGGTACGAAAGCTTTTAAACTAAGTGACCATGCTGGAATGGTACCCACAGGCATTTAATGGATTTGCATGCATAGTATTTGCCAAATCTACGGGTGTTACGCAGTGCCTGGCTTTACATTGAAGGCTGAACACTGTCTTTCTCATAAACAGTCAAGCACATCTCATAAACACACATCTTTTAAACAGCTCATTCCTCCAGAAATCAAAGCATTAACAATGCTTGTCTGTCTTACCGAGGTAGTTGTCATCCTCCGGTTTCCCTGAGTAACTGTGTTGACGCACATCTATGTTTGTAGCACCACTTGGTATTCTCACCACTTCGTTGTAGCCTGCAAATACATATGCAGCGCATTAGTGCACCCAGGTCTGTAACTACACTAACAAGTGAACCCATCCATCGATGCTTTTCTTCTGAGGTGTGTAAGCAATATAACAACTGCCACAACAGCTATTACCATTTATATGTACTGAAATGGAGACTGATGGGGGTAATAAAAGAGGTTGTTACTCACCATAGCGTACAATGTTGAAGGTGCCTGCTACAGTTTTGCAGGAAGAGTTATCGCCTCCACATACGCCACATTTGTCCCTCCTGGCTTTAGAGTTGAGTACATGATCACAGCCCGCCTGCTGCTCAGTACGGGAAGTAGGAAATGCACAATAAGAAAATTAAAACTAAGGATTTAATTAGAAAATTACACAATCATACCATATATGCAGTTTGTTCTTGTGAGGCACATTTTAGCTTAACTTTAGTGCATATATGCATATAAAAATCCCATTGTCTGAGCTGGAATATAATCAAAACTGTGTGTGGTTTGGAGATCACTCTAAGCAACCATCTTCTTACGGTATGTTAGTAATCGAGCTGTTTTATCAATTAAACACAGTTACTGTTCAAGAATGGTCATTGCTATTATTACAAATAGCTATGAACCGCGCAGATGCATGCTGCTAAACGAACAGAATTTGGAAGCTCACCCTGCACAGGCCCTGGACACAGATGTCGTTGGTGTCGGGTCCACATGGCGTGCCATCAATGACCCTGTCCCTGAGCTGGTAGTAGGCTGTGCTGCCTGCAACCCTGCAGAACAGCTTACACCTGTCCTTCATCAGAACTGACATAGGAGATAAAATACAGATAATTTTTTCATGGTGACTCAAATAAATGCAAAGCTTACATTACGGTTGTTATCCTTGAAGTAAGTATTAAGGCGTCACAGTGATTTTAAAAAAAAAACTATTCTCACTTCCGCTGTATTTGGGCACCCAGCGAACATTTGGAGGTAGACCGTTGATGTTAAAGTGCCTGCCATCAAAAGCAGCGCACTGTTCCTCCCTGAAGTCCTTCTTCTGCTTGGAGCAGGGCTCAGAGTTGCAGGAACGAAACTTCATCCGGCGACCAACACAGTATGTTCCTCCATTTCTTGGCCTGAGAATGAAAATGTGGGATAAAAGCAGTAAAACATAATGATTCCTTTTCTCAGAGGGCACTTATCAGTTTATCAATTTCCGTCTCTTTGTTCAGTCTACCACCATACACCTACGGGTAGTTTTTAATTTCCAACTTATCCACACACTCTATTCTTATCTGTCCATTAACCCAAGATAAAGGGCAACATTCAAGAAGACTGACAGATCTTCAAACTTACCAGGAAACAATCCTGTAAGATATGCCATCAGAGAGCCTGTTTAGATGAGCATTAGCTATGGAAAGAATTCCCTTAAGGAGGTTTGATCTATGGAACATTGACTTTGGAGACAAGGTCCAATAGGCATGCGTGACTACAGAGGAACAGGCTACTCACACGGGTCGGTTGCATTCGCGCATGGCAATCTTTATGCCTCCGCCGCATGTCCGTGAACAGGTGCCAAAAGGACTCCAAACTCCCCATGCTCCCTCAACAGGTGAGGCATCGTGCTCTTTGGCTATGCACAGCCCATGTTTACAGTGCTGCAAGAGAAGAGCAAAGGAGAGATGAGTGAAGAGAAGATAACAAAAAGAAGGAAGAGATAAACATAAGTATAAAAAAAGAAAATGAACTATTAAAGCAAATAAAACAACAACTAAGGAACAGAAAGAGCGAAAACACGGAAATGGCAACACATCCATCTGCTCTTCTGTGCTTTAATACTAATCTGGGAGAAATTAGGAACTAGAAAAAAATTCACAGCTGTGTCAGGCTGGAGAGAGGACAAGAACATGTCTCAGCTCCAAAGAGAAGGATCATTCAAAATGAAACAGACTTAAAACTTAAACAGTTATAGTTATTAGTGTGGTGTACACTGCCATGACAAGAGATGAGACGAACACCAAAAGGTTTCAGCTTGTGTGTGTGTGTGAAAGTGTACATGTTTAGACATCTTTGTGAGGACAGAAAATTGGCATGCTACTGTTCTACTATTCTCATTGTTAGGTTTACGCTAAGGCGTAGGGTCAGGCATTCAATTTTGATGGTAGGGTTAGAGTGAGCGGCTAGGGAAAGTATTATGTCAATTACGGTAAATGTACTGACTAAGTGAACAAGCGTGTGTGCAGGTTTTGGGACCTGGAGGTGTAGTTCGGCTGGCCCATGATGCTTTCATGTCTCAGTCTTACTGACAGGAAGCAGGAAGTCAGTGCAAAAGTTGTAATTATAAGCTAAGGCAGCTGCCAGCAGAGTAACCATCATTCACAGCTTTCCACCACTCACTTACTAGTAACAAGAGTTTCATCAAAAGCAAGTTGAATTTTGGCAAGTCTTGTTTTGTCATTTTGCACAACAAATTATCGTGCATGCATTGAGATAACCTGCCAGTGTTTCCCTGAAATATTACAAATGACTTAAGAAAATGTTTTTTTCAAGTAAATCCAACTAAAAAAAATCATCTTTAAAACCAACAATAGTGAGATTTTTCTTTTTCATGTGTTTTTGGCAGATTTACTCAGTGGCTTTTCTATGAGTCAAAAAAGCCACAACATGAGAACATTTTACAGTAAAATGTCAGTTTCTTAGGCGTTACTTGGGTAAAACCACTTGACATAATTTTAAAGTACATCTGAAAAAACACAACATAAAACAACATTTTAAAAAATTCTTTGAGTGTATAACGTCACCTTTTCCCGGCCACTAACACTAGACATTGCTAAGGTTCGTGGCCTTCTTTTCTGGTGGTAGAATTAAATCACCACCTTCAACCTAACTGAAATGACTAAAATATGTCAATCTACCGCTTGCCTAATTACCCCAAGGCTTCTGGCTTAATTAAAATTAGTTCAAGTGTCTTCTCTTTTACCTTTTACACACTAATGCCTTTAAAAACAACTGCCTTCATTCAGCATTACCCTTTCCTTTCCAGGTGAGCAGTCGGTGCCATCTGCCCACGGCATGTGCTGAGTCCTGCAGCCCCTCTGGGCGCCCTCTGGACTTGTGCACCAGAGTCTTCGACACTGAGTCTGAGCACACACACAAACACACACACATTAAGAGTCAATGCTAAGATTCCAGAAAAGAAAAAAAATAGACTAAAATAAATGTCATGTTTAAAACCTCACTGCAGACAACTCCTTTAATAAACAGCATGGTCTCCAGTCGGCAGACTTCCGATTTAGCACATTCTATCAAACAATATGACGCCCTACACTAAATTTGCTGCATCAGCATTTTCATTTGCCAGGTATTTCTAAACCTGCATGACCTTTTAAACAGAGCAAAAACCACAAGTAACGCAAAGTATAGAGTCATTTATTTATTAAAAATAAAGTATATTTTAACTAACATGTTTAAAGTAATTTAAATTCACATTAAAACTGGTTTCACTTTGCTTGTGTTTCAGAAGAGAAAATGTTGTTAAATATGGCAAGTGACTTTAAAGGTTTCAGCGTCAGCCGAGAACCTCTGCAGCACTTAATCTCAACTCCCTCAGCTCCCCTCTGACACCCCCATGAACAACGTGACAGTTCCGATTTGCACACCAAGTCCACTTACCATATAAGGGCACACCTGCGTTCCCGGCCCAAATATCAATTCACACTGTTTATTGACATTGTATATCCGCCCAGGCAGCTGCTGCGAGAGAGCGTACGGTCTAGAAACGGGCTCGTCGAGCAAGCACTCACCATATCCTGTGCTATTAAGAAATAAAAATAAAATGACTTAAAGAAAAGGGATAAAAACAAGAGAAACAAACAGACAGAAAACACACTCAGTACAGCTGGAGTGGTTATTTTTCTGCACATATACACCTTGAAAAAATTCTTATGTACAACCAGCTATATGTGGTAAGTGGTGGGGATCTCAGGAAGTCAAGGATGGAGGGAGACTATGCATTCCTTTGGAGGTAGGGCATTAAATATTATTACACCAGGAGTTTGGTGTCTTTCTCTGTGTAGGAGAGATTAGACTAGAGGGTGCAAAAGCCATGAGAAATGATGACAGTTTCACTGTGGCTACCAATGTACTCTGTGTATTGACGTGTGTGTGTGTTTGTGTAAACCTGCACAGTTTTTAAAGAATATTTAACCAGGTTTTAGGGGGTCATTTTTAAGTATTCCCAGTTCTATTCCCCATGCATGTTTGGAACAATAATGAAGACAACAGTATGACATACTCAAGGAACTCTGTGATGTACTTCCTGCTACACTTGGACCACATCCAAGGGTTTGTGTTGTAATTAAGTGTGGGAGCCATCACGTGCTGTTGAATCTTAACTCCATCCTCCTTACACTTGTTACTGTCATCGTGAGGCATGTTGAACCTAGAAGAATAGAGAAAAAAAAAAAACATATTCAGGTGTCAAAAAAATGCTGTTATTGTATATTAACAAGCAACATATAGAGTGTTTTCAAATAACCCCACTAGCTGTACTTCCATGGCTCTGCATGGCTCTGTTTTGCCAGTCTGGTTATTGCTTCTTGGCAGGACGTCAACGTTTTGATATGTTTTATTGTGTTTCACAAAGTGGCAGTGACAAATAGCAATTTCTGTTGTGTTTGACTGTGCTTCATTTCTTCAGCGACATCTAAACAGCAATTCTATTTTTCTACTGTCACTGTCTTATTGGCTTTGGGAAACTCGTTCAAGGTTGCTATACAAAATAATGCATAGCCTTTGTATTGCCTGCCTGTGGCAAGACTGGATAGAAAGATATTAAATTATATGAAAACTGAGAGGAGACTAAGTGAAGCATTGAAGCTCCTGCAGGGTAAACAAATGTGCTCCCAGTCGATGGTGGGCAGGTACGCCATCACACTGCTTGTTGCTAAGCTGTCCACCTGACTTGTTGCTAAGCTGTCCACCTACAACACTGAGCTTTGTCGCTAATCAGTCATCAAGCATGCTGTCCCAGCCTGATGCAGATAAACATGCAGCCCAGTAATCCCATCATTTGTATAGTGGTAGAAAAAGAGCATTTGTTTGAGATGAGGACTGTTTAAAGTCTGTAACAGCCTCCAGAGCAGAAAGCTTACTCAGGACTGGACAGTGGAGAGTTTGCTGAAGGGCAAAGGAAACCAAGAAGTGGTTTAAATTCAATTCTGAGAATCCGGGTTACAGATTTTTTTTTTTCGCTCTCAAAATGAAAAGCAGGGATACATTTTTTTTTTTTTTATCCAGATGTGTGCAGCATTTATTGTACCAGCTGTTATAAATTCCTAGAAAGAGTTCTGAAGCTCTAGTAATGTGTAACTAAAACCAAAACTAAACATTTATGACTGATGAAAAAGAAAAGTCAGTGGAAACTTGATGCTCTTACACATGTCCAAGTTCGTGGGCAATGGTGAATGCAGTACTGAGTCCATTGTCCTCGCTGATGCTGCAGCTCCTGTAGGGATCACACACAGTCCCCAACTCTGCAAGTCCTGGATAAGAAGAAGCTCAGTTCATTTTTTTTCCTATTTATTTCATGCTAATTCTACTAGAATTGGTATCAGTCTGTTAAAAAAAAAAAAAAGAACAAATCTGCATTTACCTAAGGTGTCACACTTATCCCTCGCTCTGCAGATGTCCTGCCTGTGGTGAAGATAAAGATAATTGATCTCGGTCACTCTTAGTCTACTTTTTAGATTTTTGTCAGGATCACATGCGAGCCTTTGACCGATCCCTTTACATTTTTGGTTCACGGAATATTTGCATTTAAAAAAACTGAAAGCCTCCATAATTCCTCTTGCACCTGGTGATTAGGATGGCAGTGTCGTGATGGGAGTGGTGGTTATCATCCAGGACGTTCTGGCTCTGCTGCCAGATGCAGAAGTTCTTTAAAGTGGTCTGTGCATTAAATGAAATAACTGGACCATCCTGAGAGGGACACAGAGAGAAATCATAAAGAATAGAAACGTGCACCATGTTCTGGTGTTGAAGCAAATGAAGTATTCTTACCAGCTCATTGTTTATTATAACTAACTTTACAATCACAATGTTAATCAGGTTTCCAATGCTGGGGTCCTTGTATATGGAAGACACCTGGAAAAAAACAACAACAACAAAGAAACAAAATATGACCTCAAACCTCAAAATAAAGAGAAAATCAATGTTTAAATTAAGTTGAGCCAGATTGGATGTTACACTGTATATTTAGTGATAATGGTATTGTGGGATGCTTTCTTGCCGTTTCGAGCAAGTACCAGTGAATTTGTTTGATTGAAGGATTAGCATGATAACAGCTTGAGCCCTTGTGGACAAGTCAACCTTTGCCAAGACCAGAATATGGGTCATCTCTGCCTCCCCCGAAGGACTTTCAGCCCCAGATGCAGGCGGAAACTGGTGTTTGAAGTGGCCCAGAGTATGCGGCCTATGTAACATACCTGAGCCTATTTTTTAACATTCATCAAAGCTGTCAGGCAGGCTCTCCCTCAAGCTGCCCTCTCTTCCCCTGAGCCGTTTGAAAATGTTGTTTACCCCTGCCCTAAGGTGCCCTTTTACCTCCCTCAACTCTCCTCCAAAGGCTGACTGACTTGCAGCACAAACAGCAAAGAGAAACACGTGTATACATTTAGTGCATCAGTGTGCACAAAGATGTCCTACTCTGTCCATATCAAAGATTTCTACCAACCAAACATAGAGATCAGAACTTACTATAGACATTAATGTGAGTATGTAGTGCTGTAGGTTGCTGCCGTGATGCTCCACCATTTTACTGTCGGCCACCAGCATAACTTCAACAAAGCGCGGGTAGGAGAGGAAGCGCTTTGATCTCCTGTGAGGTCCTGAGTCACCGCTGCTATCATTTGACGGTCTAGCGCTAGCACTGCCATGCTGTGATCTGAGCAAAGCATTGCTGGCCAGGCCAGCGCTCAGTGACTCCAGGTCATTGAATATACCAGTGCTGACCACAGGGACCGCTTTGACCACAGTGCTGACCCCAGCCGCTGGCCTTCTCTTCACCTTGTGTCTCTTATGTCTGTGTTTGTGTCCTAGAATGAGAAGCCAAAAGAAATGGAGCAAATGTAAATATACAAGGGTGCACGTCTGAGAAGACGAAGCATATTCGCTCAAACAAGGCAAGTAATAAATCATTCTTTGTCTCGAAGATGTGTTTGCTATTAAGCTGAAGTTGTGTTTAACTTTTAAATGATGAAACTATATGAGGTCTGGAAGTGGATATTGTCAAAATAAGCCCCCCCGCCCCCAAAAAGAGTGAGCTGACGAATGAACATAGCCTGAAGTGCCTTTTCTTCTCTCAGAAAAGGGAGGAAAGGAGGGCAAAGAGTTCAGGCAAGGTAAACCTGGAACCCAGCCACCAAAAGAGTACAGAAATTGCTGTGCACACATCAAATGAGAACAATCCAACAACTGGGAAGCATTTTTCTTTAACTTTGGGAAGATCTTGCGTCCTTAGATAACATCTGCTGAACTACTGAGTCATTTTGTTTTCAGATCATCTTTACTAGACCATTACCAATGTGTCATCGTTCATGAGGGATGATTAATGAATGGTGTTAAAGATCAATTTGCTGTTCCTAAATACCCGCAAGATAGAAATGTAACCCATGTATATATTTTTTCACTGAGAAGCTGAGAAGTATTTTGTAAAATATCCTGTTAAAAGTCTTTGCTTGCATGGATATATTTACAGTATCCCTAGCTCCATCTTTGTTTGTATAGTTTAAAAATCGAGCCTGTTGGGTTGGTTAGCAACAGCTTCTTCTTGGCATGTTCCACTGGATAAATGGAAGGTTACCACTGGATAACATACGCCACTCTAACAAAAAACACATTTGTATGATTGGTCATAGTCAGCTCATTGCAATCAATCAAGTAGCCCGAATGTCTGTGTGCAAGCAAAACTGGTCAAATGCGACACACACAGCTTTGAAACCTTTTGGCATTTTATGTTATTCTCTAATTTCCTATTTTCTTTTTACTTTTTTTTTACTGATTTTGATAAAATCAAAAGTACATTTTTTTGTGTGTGTTGTGTCTCCATTTTCAGATTAAAATAAAAAGAATGGTCTACAGATTCAATAGCACTTTGTGCAAGGCTGAATGAATCGTGTCCAGAATAGCTTTTAGTCTCATTTATGTTACTTGAGGCCACAAAAAAAAAAACCCCACAAACAATCACTCAAATGGAGTGAGAGCAAACATCTTCAGAAGGATCTCCAGCACACAAAGACAAACGATTTCCATATTTATTGCTTTTAGTTTTGATTATTTTACTGTTTCAAGTTGCCATCACTTATGTAAAAAATTTACACTACATCTTCATGGAAGTAGGTCTACCAACTTTCTTATCAAAGGAGCAGAGGAAGTACAAGAGTCAACAGGAAGTTCAGCCAGTAAACTGAGATGGGACGATATGAGCGTGAGCATCCAAATGATTCTTCTTGTGCGAGAGCTGGAAAACTTCCTCGTTACTGTGCTGCAGCTGTGGGCACTGCAGTGTGCAGGCTATAGCATGTAGATAGTTTCATACTATACCTTTAATCTTGTCATTACATCTCTGACTGTAGCCTACTTATGGCAGAATCCATTACTTATTCATATACAGAACGGGAAAAACTGAATGGTTAAAAATACTTTAATATTTAATCAATTGCACTTTTAGTTTTTAAAATTTCATGGTGGTTTTTACGCTGCCATTTGCTTTGGGTGCTGCATGTAAAGCAATCTGCTTGTTAAGTCTAATTTCATTCACTTTAACTCTTTATTGGCATTGCACAATCAGAATTTGTACATATACACAATATATATATACACCATTTCTGGTGTATATATAAAACAACCCCACACTGAGGCACCACTGAAAGTTAAAAACAGTCCAAATTCTTCCAGCTACAATAAAAATAATTAAGTAAAAAGAGGATTTACAAGGTTTAGTGAAGTCAGCAGGTGCTGCTAGCTCCAATCTGAAAATGACATACCATGTTCTGATTAAAGTATTTCTAAAACAACCCCTAAATGTTCAAACTCTGCTATCACTTTGGATGGAAGACTAAAGAGCAGTAACATAAAATAATGTGCTATGCAGTGGTTAGCTACACAACTATGGTAATTGTAATAAAAACACATTAGCATGAAGGATGAGGGGTAAATATTTCCCCAGTAAAGGTTTATGTTGGGGGTCAGAGACAAATACCATCACATGGCAGGAGAAAGACATGGAAAACAGACCAGACTGCAGCTAACAGAGCTTCACAGAAGATCCCATCCAAAAGACAAGGTTAGCTACTAACAAACCTGTGTGGTTTGGATTAGCTGTAATCCTAAGCTTCAGTATCAACACTGAAATCTTAGTCTACTTTCTCTCCTCTCCTCTGCTCCCCGTATCATGGTGTGCATGTGTGTGTGTGTGTGTGCACCAGCACATGCACAACTCCCTGGCAAAACTGAGTATTCCCAGCTAGCATTGATTTGTCATACAGCTTAAACTGCCTGACAAGCACAGTCTTTGCTGTCAGAAACTAGTCCTCTTCACTCCAACCGCAACGTTATTTTATATGTATGGATTTCAAGTCCATATAATAAGAAAAAATAACAGAATGAAAGGGAAAAGAGGCCCCTCCCACCTATTAAAAAGTTGTGTTTGCATTAACCTGATAAGCGGCATATGATCCTAGAGGGCCATGGTACAATTACCGTAATAGCTCAGTAAGCTCACTGACTATTGTATAATTGGTTCCTGTTACAGCTGATAGTGGGGATTTTATATTTGAGTGATAATATCTGTGTAAACCAATTTTAAGGTCCCATGTACATAGTGGCACACAAATGTCAAAATTGTCTAATCAGACTGTCCCATGTCCCAATAAAGCACTTAGATGTGCATTAATCAATTACATCTAACCAATACACACTGTTTCTAGACACGGAGGTCCATGCTCAGCAGCAGAAGTATGCTGTTTTGATTGAAAGAGGACACTGGGTGAAGGTTTACTAGAGCAGATATTTAGGTCAGCTGACTCGTCAAACACAGCACCTCAGTAGCAAGGTCTGGATCTGAGGTTTAAGGTACAGAGCTGTGTCTGTTGTATATCATAATGGCATAAATGCTTACTCATCATATAATGTACCATACCTGAAGTGTCACAAGCTGAGGTCTCCTCAGTTGTCTGTTTCTTAGGTGCACTTTTCCTGTATACAATATGAGGTTTTGTGTGTTCCTCTTCATAGTGTTCTCCTTGGTAGCTGTGAAGGGGCTCCACAAAATACTCCCCTTCTGGAGACCTGAAAGTGCCAAGCTGGGTAACGGAGAAGACACATAGCAGTTAGTCTACAGCTATCTATATTCTGTAAGTGCTTATAAAACCATATATCTCAGGGATGTTTTAGTATTGAGTTCAGTGCAGATCACATACCACACTAACACACTGCAGTTTGTACTTAACGTAGGAATGTAAAAAATAAGCAAAACACAGACATAGCAGCTTTCAGTGGTAAAAACAAAGTACATTTGCATTCACGTTATAATAGAGGAAAGGTCTAAATGTGAGACCTTTGATGTCTATCAGGAAAACACTAAGACTGTATGTTCATGACAAGCATGCTGCAAACCTTGTATGTGTTTGGCACGTTTAGCATGAGTTGGTTAACTTGGAGGTCTTGAATGTTCAGGATAACATTCGCGGACAGTAAAGTGCACGTATGGAGAATCATCATGAAAACTTTGGGGGAAGGGGGGCATAATGTAGGCTTGCCACATGTTTCTAATCCCAGATAAACAATGGTAAAAAAAAAAAAAAAAAATCATTAGGAAAAAACGATTTGGCTATGTGTACTAGTATTTGCTGCTGTTTGTTCTGCTTACATTTCCTTTAGCAAGACATTTTTTTCTATCACTCTGCAAAGGCCTGCACTTTGATTGAACTTTTCTCTGGCAAGACAAAAAAGGATCTCACTACAATAAGCTATTTTAGAATGTACAGGACCAAACTGCAATGAAAGGCAGCATTGCCTGTTTTAGGATGGAGGTTTTGGATAAATAATAATATATGCTTCATAAATGTCAGCTCAACTCCCCAAAAGCTCCCTGCAGAGCAGAGGATTCAAAGCATTTTATCTTTGATTTGTCATTTGGGGAAAAAGCTGGCCTATTACTCTTGCCTGTCACCTCACTGTGGTTTCTATGTATAAACTCCTCTGAGTGCACTTTTGCTCCACTACAAAGCATCACTCATCAGGACTCCCTCTTTAGGAAGCCTGGGAGCTGGAACAACTCGTCATGACGTCAGTACCACCCGTACTCCGGCTGAACTCGCGTGCGTAAAGACGTCACCGACTACCGGTGGACCAGAAAGAGACACGAACGTGGTAAACCTGAGTGCAGTCAACCGACTTGGGCTCTTTGCAGCAATCCACAACCGACATTATCTGTAACTGATCAGTTACTTTCTGGATGCGCCCCACTACACGATCCGCCCACGAATACAATTTTGAACAATTCTCAAAGTTTTGTTTTTTCTTAAATCAGCTACAGCTTCATTCAAAAGTCTCCAAAACACGTACACTACTTTTTATGCCCTAATGGTGCAGAAGTAAAGTGACCGTAAGATGATCAAGCGCACGACGAGTACAACCGCGCGTAAAAACTCACCAGTCCGGAGCACAGACTGATGACTGCGGCGTGCTCTGCATGTGCATTTACTTGTCCTTTGTAAAAGCAGTGCCTTAACTCCGTGTCCTCCTCCTCCTCCCCCTCTCTCTCATCTGCTCCAAAATCCGTTACGTTTCCTCCTCGGGCTACTCCAAGTATTGTCACAGTGTAGAGAGGTGCGATAAATCCCGAATCCAACGTCAGGTTGAGGTGATAGTCCTGTCCGAAAGCAGATATCCTGTAGTGGATATTCGACGAGGCCCAGTGATCCGTGCTATTGCCGGTGCCCTCATCCAAACTTCGCCTTTTCCTTTTGAAGTGCACACTGGTTGGAAACTTGTCACCAGCTTCATTCACTCGCACCGGTGTTACAATCTCATAAGCGCCGATCTCCTCGTTTACTGTGGAAAAAAGGCAGAAGAGTATTATAACCATTAAAAAAAAAAAAAAAAAAAAAAAAAAAAAAAATATTAAAAAAATAAAAAAAAAAAAAAATTATAATATATAT